>SJYX01004490.1:240956-269147 GCA_006410675.1 Oreotragus oreotragus
GACACACAAGACTGTCCCACGCGGCAGCACCGTCTTCTCGGCTGGCATCTGTGGCCATTGTTCGCAGCCACTTCCTTTACCTCTTTGAAGGTGAAAAGGCTTTAACTCTTTGGTTTTTTTTTTTCTTTTCCTCTCCTTCTATCTCTTCAGCCCAACTGGAATTTCTTCCCTTGAAAAGTTCTAAAGGATCATATAGAATGAGAGGTACGAATGAACCCTTGTTTGTGCTTCGGAGATAGTCCATTGGTACAATCTCTAATGCTTTCCCTAGTGTGGTTTAGAACAATGTGGCTTTGAGTGGAGCTGGAGGCTTGTGCTTCTGTCCAGGGCTGGTATGGCCCAGGGAGGAACGAGGAAGACACCTCCTGCACCGGCGGACCTGCTGGCTTAGAACTCAGAAAGGCGGAAGGGTGGTGGGGACTCCACTTTGATGTGGTTCGCTTTTAGGCCGGTTGCTTTGCGGTTGTGTGTGTATGTGTGTGTGCTCTGGGGGCAGGGCGAGGGTGATAAATACTGGGGAGAGTTTTGCAACGCATGCCTATCAGCTGAGCACTGGACAAACATTTTTTACCAGCAGCTCCTTCCCTGGGGCTGCTGACAGTTTGTGCAACTTGTGTAAGACATTCCTGAAAGAGAGGCGCATTTGTTCAACTTATATAACTTCTTTTTCTATCATAAGACTCAAGCAGTCCTTCCGGGTCCATGTCCTGTTGAATGGAGTCCAATTGAAACTCCTTTCCTTTCTGCACTCAGAAACCTGACGACCTGTTTCAATTCTGCCTGATAGCATAGCTTACCGTTTGCCTGCAGTACTTCTCTGGCGCTCCCATACAGCGTAGATTTCGTAATGGCATTCCTTCTTCCTCTTGCAATTCCAACTGTCAAAAAAAACCCAAAAAACCACCCCACCAAATCTCTGGATTAACAGTCTCTGCAATGTATTCTTAAATTGAGTTTGTGTATGTGAATATATGCATGTACCTATCTATATACATACGTACGTGTATAGATTTTATTAAATAAAGGGCTTTCCTGGTGGCTCAGGTGGTAAAGAATCCACCTGCAATGTGGGAGACCTGAGTTCGGTCCCTGGGTTGGGACAATCCCCTGGAGGAAGGCATGGCAACCCACTCCAGTATTCTTGCCTGGAGAATCCCCATGGACAGAGGAGCCTGGCGGGCTACAGTCTATACAGTCAGAAAAAGTCGGACACAACTGAGCAACTAAGCACAGCACATATATAATAAAATACAATATATATTTAAAAATTTTAATTTTGTTGGAGTATAATTGCTTTACGATGTTGTGTTAGTTTCTGCTATACAAGAAATGAATCAGCTATGTGAATACATGTGTCCNCTGGCGGGCTACAGTCTATACAGTCAGAAAAAGTCGGACACAACTGAGCAACTAAGCACAGCACATATATAATAAAATACAATATATATTTAAAAATTTTAATTTTGTTGGAGTATAATTGCTTTACGATGTTGTGTTAGTTTCTGCTATACAAGAAATGAATCAGCTATGTGAATACATGTGTCCCCTTCCTCTTGGGCCTCTCTCCCAACCCTCCTCCCGCCCCCCAATCTCACCCACCTAGGTCAGCACAGAGCGCCCAGCTGAGCTCCCAGTGCTATATTTTTAAAGCATAGGGGAGACTGTATGATTCTGGAATTGCAAGGAAAGAGTTTAGCTTGTGAAGTTTGTGGGGTATCACCATGTGTACACAGCTGGGCACACTGCTGCTTAGGAATATGGGTTTTTTTAACTCATGTACCTCCTGCCCTTGGTAAAAGAGTTTAAATATTTGGTATAGAGTTCCTTATATTTGGTATAGCTTTTATTTTTTTCCCCTGTCCATTTCTTTTTTTTATTTAACAAAAATGCTGATAAGTTATGCTTTGATTTGTCTTTATTTAGAGGTTTCAATACAAATTGGTTTAAGGCATTATGATTAAATACAAGTAATCGGATCATCGTTATTCTACCTCAGTGCTCCTCAATACTTCCAATTCTGTGGCCTCGTAAGATTTCCAATTCAGCAAAGCAAGCTTGGCAGGTAGGGGACCGACTGACCCAGGCTGTCTTTTGTTTTGAGGTGTACCGTTTACAGGGCACCTTCACAGAAGCATTGCCTTGCCCGGCAGCCCATGAGTAAACAGCATGGGTGTTGTTCGAGTTAGCTGACAGATGAGGCCACAGGGCTCCGGCCCAAGTCACAGCTGGTTAAGTCGCATAGCAAGTCTCCTTTCCCCCAAAGCGCTTCTTGCTCAATCAGTGCTGGTTTCCACTTGTGCTGCGGTTGTTCCCAAGTGCCAGTCAGTGTGTTTGGTGCTCCATGGGCGTGAGTTCAGTCTCTGCTCACTACTGCTGCAAGAGTGGGCATTCATTGGAACAGAAGAGTGTTTGATTTCATGTCGCCCAGCCTTCTCATTTGGAATCAGGTCACCTGATGCACGTCTGGTACCCTTTAATTCCAACACTCTCATGAGCATCACCCCGTGTCTCACCAAACATTGCACCCCTTTCTCCTCTCCATCACCGGCTGGGGCTGGGCCAGGCCTTGCTTTAGGATAATAAAGATGAAGGAGAGTGAGCGCATGGCAGCTTTGGCTGTCACAGAGATGCATACTGAGGGGCTCCGAACATCTGTGCATGGGAAGCCAAGCATGGTGGACACCAGTGCAGCCTGGAATTAGATGTGAGGAGGACATGAGGCATCTGTGGACAGGTGCAGCAGTTCCCAAAGGAAAGAGGCCAGTGGGAACCCCAAAAAGTCAGGCTCTCAGTGCTGCACTGCTCTGTGTTTATAACACCCTGATGTTCTTAACACCCTGCCTGGAGAAACCTGTTCCCTAAATCCACAAAGGGAAGGGCCAACTTGGGGTAATCTTTTAAAAAAATATTAGATGTGAGGAGGACATGAGGCATCTGTGGACAGGTGCAGCAGTTCCCAAAGGAAAGAGGCCAGTGGGAACCCCAAAAAGTCAGGCTCTCAGTGCTGCACTGCTCTGTGTTTATAACACCCTGATGTTCTTAACACCCTGCCTGGAGAAACCTGTTCCCTAAATCCACAAAGGGAAGGGCCAACTTGGGGTAATCTTTTAAAAAAATGCTTGTTTTTTTTTTTTTTTTCGATATTGTTGCTATTGCTGCCCCCTTGGCATTATCTGTGAGTAACCTTGTGGATTTGGCAGACAGGGGGACCAACTTGCCTTGGGAAATGCCAGAAGTGGAAAATTTGTGTAAAAATTTCAGGAAAATACAATAAAATATTCCTGAGAGTTAAAATCAATCACTCAAATATGTGTGCTTATAGTCTTAAGTTTAAAGTTTCGTTTCAAGGTGTGGTCCCTTAAAGCATTCATATAAAAATTACCATTAGTTTCTATTTCGAATGACATTGGGATTTTAGTATTATTCCAAAGTGAGGAATATGATATATTAGAGTTCTTGCTCTCACATGTCTCAGCGTTTCCTGTTGTTCCTGTTCAGTCGCTGAGTTGTGTCCGATTCTTTGTGACCCCATGGACTGCAGCATGCCAGGCTTCCCTGTCCTTCACTATCTCCCGGGGTTTACTCAAACTCATCATTGAGCCAGTGATGCCATCCAACCCTCTGGTCCTCTGCCACCCTCTTCTTCTTTGGCTTTTCCTATTAGTGGAATAAAAAGATACCCACTAAAAGATAAGGATTTAAGTTATTGGTGATGCCCAACCAAAATATCGGGCTTCCCAGGTGATGCCGTTTCTAAAAATCCGACTGCCAATGCAGGAGATGTGGATTCAGTCCCTGGGTTGGGAAGATCTCCTGGAGAAGGCAATGGCAGCCCACACCAGTATTCTTCCAGGTAACTCATGGATAGAGGAGCCTGGCAGCTACAGTCCATGGGGTCACAAAGAGTCCAACACGACTGAGCACACACAGACAGACAGACACACACACACACACACACACATCCACAACGAAAGTATCATCATGAATTAAAGCACATTATCATTCAGAAACATTGAATGTTTAGGAACCATATCCAGCTTAATATCTCAAATATTAATTGACACAAAATCAATTATCTTATGTGAAAATAAGTTCTTTTCCCTTTGAGACTGACTTCCTTTTGTGCAAAAGGAAAATCAATCTGGAATCACTGAGATGGAATGTTCCAGAAGTACACTGTTCATGTATATAGGGGCAGGGTAAACTCACATTCCCTAATTGAATGGACAAGTCACGGTCTGGCCAGGAAAACTGAAGCTGCTCCTTGTGTTCTACATATAAGGAGGTTAATTGAGAATTAGGAACTTAGACAACTTTTAGAAGAACTAGGGTTGGGGATGATGAAGTGGGATGCACCAGTGCCAAGCTTGCAAAGCTACCCTTGAAGGTCAGAGAAATCAACAGTGAAGCCCATTGGAGTGGTTTTCAAAAGCTTGTCTGCAAGCTGCCATACTTCTTGGGAATTTCTGAGACACTCTTTAACTGCCTCAGTCTGCTGGGCCAAGGGGGTGGTTCTCAGAGACTTGCCCATGGGTGCAGGGGCCTCCAGAGAATCAGAGAATTGGCTTCACCTTTCACCCTTGCACATCTCTTCCAAGTCCTCTCCATAACTGCAAGATTCCGGGGCAATTCCTAGGCTTAGGGGCAGTTGGTGGTGGTGCCAACTTGGCAGTGGTCAATTCAGCACACAGTCTACTTCTCTAAACTCTCCCAGAAAAAGAAAATTTGAAAAAAAAAAGTCACAGGACAAAAATAGACCCTTAAAGGCATAAGTTCATTCTTTCTTTCCTTCCTTCATTCAACAAAATATGCTTTGAATAGTGAGGGTATGTGCTATGTCCTTAGAATCCTATTGTATAGAGGGAGACTAATCTTTGCTTCGGAGAAGGCAATAGCAACCCACTCCAGTACTCTTGCCTGGAAAATCCCATGGACCGAGGAGCCTGCAGTCCATGGGGTCACGAAGTTTATTCTAGCCAGGAAGTCCACTGACATGCAAGTAACACCTCCACAAAAAATGATAGGTTTAGATGGTGTGAAAGACATAGTTGCTTTGTGACCTGTAAAAGATCATCAGTTCATTTCAGTCGCTCAGTCGTGTCCGACTCTTTGCGACCCCATGAATCACAGCACGTCAGGCCTCCCTGTCCATCACCAACTCCCGGAGTTCACTCAGACTCGCGTCCATCAAGTCAGTGATGCCATCCAGTCATAGATGGTCTTTTATATTGAGAGCTCCTCTGTTGGCACTTTAACGTGATGGCTTGTATTAGACTTACCAGGATATATTTCTTAGGTCCTCTGTGAAGTTTTAAGCCCTCGGAGGACATGATGGTAGACTACCTATAATTTTACTCTTTTTAAGTCTCGTATAATCCAGGACTTCCCTCGTGGCTCAGTTGGTAACGAATCTGCCTGCAATGCAGGGGACACATGTTTGATCCCTGAGTCAGGAAGATCCTTGGAGAAGAAAATGGCAAGCCGCTCCAGTATTGTTGCCTGGAGAATTCCACGGAAAGAGCAGCTACAGCTGCTACAGCGACAGCCTTGGCAGGCTACAGTCTATGGCGCTGCAAAAGAGTTAGACAGGAATACGTGACTAACACTTGGTATTACACTTCCTTGGATGTATTTCTTACTTTCTCTGTGAAGTTTTAAGCCCTTGGAGGACAGGAAAGGCAGCCTAATTATAATTTTACTCTTTATAAGTCTTGTATAGGCACTAAGTAAATACTAGACAAATGTAGGACATGGTTTAGAATTCCATACAGAGTCAGGAGGTTGCAATCCAATCAGATGGGTGAAATGTTTCAGTTTTGTGTGTGATTCACATATTTATGTGGACAAGGGGTCATGGTAGGGATTGGTTACGTGTCCCTCTGATTCCTCTGTCGCATACTTGGGCTCTAAGCCTTGGCAGTCTGGTTCTCAGAGTTCTGAGAAAATTCTGTGAGGGGATGGAGACCTCCAGTCTAACTGCCTGAAGGGGGGCAGAGTCAAAGGTAACAGTTACTGTCAGAAGGTAAAAGACATTGATTAATATATGAGATTAGTATTCCATTACACTGGCATCCTGAAAGATGCAAGTGAAAATTTAAAGCCCATCACCAGTTCAAGAGAAGAAATATTTCAGTCTGAACTATTCGGATTAAACATCTATATCCAACTGTGACTTGTTAGTGGGCTAATTTTGTGCCTCTCAGGAGAATGACCCATAGAATGAAACTTACAAACAGCATAAATGTAGGTTTGTTTAAGGTTACGTTTTGGGGATAATGTCAAAAGCCCACATCTTGGGACTTTCTGGGGAGTCCAGTGGTTAAGACTCCTAGCACTGAGTTCAGGGGGCACAGGTTTAGTCCCTGGTTGGGGAACTAAGATCCCACATGCTGCATGGCACCCCCCCGCCCCCCCCCACACCCCACATCTTCCTGAAAAGCAGATTATATAATGAATTTCCTGTGGAGAATTCTTCTCACCTGTTGTTTGAAAATGTAAATCAGGTTTTCGGTCTCTTCTATTTTATCAAAATTGAGCCAATCAGAAGGAGAAATGTGCAAAATTAAGTCTCTTGTTTTCTGGGCTATATCTCCACAGAAACATATCCCAAAGCTTCTCTTCTCCATAGGGTCTCAAAGTGTTCAACACGACTGAGCGACTAAGCAGAGTACAGTAAGAAATAACCAATCTTGGTACCCAAGATTGATTGGGAAGAGAAAGAGAAAGTGAGAAAGTGTTAGTCGCTCAGACGTGTCTGACTCTTGGCCACCCCGTGGACTGTAGTCAGCCAGGATCCTCTGTCCATGGGATTTTCCAGACAAGGATACTGGAGTGGTTTGCCATTTCCTTTTCCAGAGGATCTTCCCAACCCAGGGATTGAACCTGGGTCTCCTGCACTGCAGGTAGATTCTTTACCAAGTGAGCCACCAGGAAGAGTAAGTTGTAAATTTTGCTGCTGTCTGTACGTAGATTATTAAAAGTGGCTGGTTGGAAGGCAGCTAACTCGGGGGACCTTTCTGTGGCTCACCATTTCCTCTTCTGCTTCCCAATCACCCCAAAACTATTAATGGCACATTTTGCCCCAGCCTGTGTTGCATCCAATGATAAACAGATGAATCCCAGCCAGCCACAGTATGAATATGGGAAATCTGTTTGGGACTGTATGTTTCATATTTCTCCCCAGCTGCCTCCTGCTTCAGTCTTCATAAAGTCTGCAAAAAATTTAGGATTTCTCACTGTGATCTATGAAGGAGTGTCCTCTACCCCCATCCCCCCTTTTCCTCTTCCGCCACTATAAATTATGTCTTCAGTAGTGATTTATGTAGTGTCTCTAAGAAAGAAAGTCTGTGATAGCAACACAAAGAGAAATATGCTCCAGATGAAAAGTCACCCATGCTCCCCCATCCCACCAGGGTAGTGTCCCAGAACAGTAAACCATAGTTTTCTTTGATTTTTTTGACTGTGAAAGAAAAGAGAAAAACTTACTCCCTCTCCCACATCCTTCTCTTCATTTCAGACTGAAGTGCACTTAATTACCTCTCAGTGTCATGTTAAGATGTGCTGATAATTATTATGGAAAAGATGAGCTTAGACACAAGATCAGTGGTACCAGACTAGGCCCATGTATCACAGTCTGCATGTCTCTTTCAAGCATGTGGAAAGAGATGTTCAACATGAACCATTTAACTTATTAATTTGGCTTGACTTAATTTGTCTCTACTAGGTATATCATGAAAGTAATATGTTAAATAAATATTTCTGGGCAATTTCAATATTTGAAAATAATGAATTGCTATGTTTTTATTTGCTGTGATAATCAATCAAAATGTTGTTGTGAAATCTACATCATAGTCTGGAATGGCAATCTAAGATAATTCACTTGGTTGTCTTGTAGATTGTTTTATTCTGTAATGTAAAGACCTAGCTCCTCCTTCAGATTTAGTATACTGTAAGCAATTATGATTGGAGGATGTCATATGGGGCACAGAAATAATCTTACTTTCTAGAGATTAATATGAAAAGCTGAATTTCCAGTCACCATAGTGAATGAACATAGGGTTGGCACAAAGGGAAATAGTTTCAAATAGAAGAGTTCAAATGTGACAAAGTAGAAGAGTTGCTACGTTAAGAAAGTCAGATGGTTGTCTGTCAGGTGGCCTCACAAGGTGGGATTTACTTTCATGAATTCATAATGATGTGAACTTGTAGGGTCGGAAAGTTGACTTTATCATTGTGTTGAAAATGTGTTCTTTGCATGGAAGCTGACTCATCTTAGTCAATCTCATAGAGACTGATGTAGAATCATAATGTCAGTTTATTAATTTAGATTAAGAAATAATTGGCAGAGAGACCCAGATTCAAATTCATCCATTTAAAGTTGTTCAACATAATGATTTTTAGTAAATTTATGAAATTGTACAAATATCATGATGGTAGTTTTAGAACATTTCTCCTTTAAATATCCTTCTAGCCCATGTGCAGTGATCCCTGTTTCCATCCTTATTGATCTTTGTACTCTTCATCCACCATTTCAGAGAGGTATAAATTGAAGTGGTGTTGTCAACTTCCCCTTGCAATACTATAAATTTTTGCTTTACACATTTGGTGCTTTAAGTACATACAAACTTAAAATTATTATATTTGGTAGGCAAAAATTTTACTTAACCATTATATAGTATCTATCTCTAAAAATTCTTTTTCTCTTAGTCTATTTTGTTTGCTATTAATCTGGCTACAGCAACCTTCTTTGGATTAGCATTTACTTGGTATACCTTTCTCATTTTGTGTGCGTGCTAAGTCACTTCAGTCGTGTCTGACTCTTTGCGACCCCAAGGACCGTAGCCCATCAAGCTCTTCTGTCCATGGGATTCTCCAGGCAAGAATACTGGAATGTGTTGCCATTCCTTTCTCCAATCTTTCTCATCACATTATTTTAAATTTTCATGTTTTAAATTATAGGTATGTTTGTTGGAATCAGCATATAATTGAATTTGATCTTTTTATCTAATTTGAGAATCTCAGTCTTTTAATAGGTTAGTTTATATACATTCAATGTGATTGTTGGCATATTTGCGTTTATTTCTGTGTATTATTTTATGCCTTTTATTTACCATGAATTTTCCTTTCCTTTTCTTTCTTTACTCCCCTCCCCTTTCCTTTTCTGCCTTTTTCACTTGACTGAACTTTTCCCCCAGTTCTTTGCCAATTCTGGTTTGGAAATGATTCCTTCTATATGTATACATACATACATGTACATATATATACTTTGTGTGTGTGTGTGTGTAAGCATATAAATGCATATGTGTGTATGTGTATATAAAATCCTTGATAAGTCTTTTACTATAAAAGTTATCATCATGTACCATTTTAGTTCCATCTTGATTTTTAGATTTACACACGTTTACCATTTCTTGGCATAAAACTATCTCTTGCATCTTATTTTTTCCTTCTGAGTTCAGTCACTTCTTTCTGAGGTACACATTTTAGATGTTTTTCAGTGAGACTGGTATTAGTAAAGATTTTGATTCTTGTGTGTCTGGAAATGTCTATTTCATCCTTACTATTGAATAGAAATTTGGTTGGCAATAGAATTCTGAATTATCTGGTATTTCATCTCAGCATGTTAAAATTATATTCAATTGTCAGTTTATTTCTTTTGTTAAGAAGTCTGATACAAGTCTATTTATCATTCCCCTATCAGGTTTTTAATCTCTGCCTGCTTTTATTATCTCCCTTCACCTAGATTTAATTTATACTTACTTAGCTCAGCACTCACCATGCTTTCTGAATATGAGAATTCATATCATTTATCTATTCTTGAAAAGCCTTAGCCATTATGCCTCTCCCTCGTTCTATTATATTTCTGGAACTCCTATGATGAGCTTTTGCATTCTCTATTCTGTGTCTCTTACACTCTCATATTTTAAAATCTTTTTCTCTGTTGAATTCTGAGTAGCTTTTCATAGAGTCTTGTTATTTGAATGTTTTAAATTATTTACTTTATGGCTTTAATCAATTTAAGTATATTTATTTGATAGTAACTTAGAGTTTTCCATTATTTGAATTTTGCTGTTATATTTTGTTGTATGTTGTGTTTGCTGACTCCCAAATGGGATTCCGTAAATTTCTGTCTTCGCAGACTGTGAGATCACTTTTAGTTGGGCTCTCTCTATGTGAATTTTGTGCATCTTGTGTTGAGGGTATATTTCTCCATATGTCCCTTTCAGAGATTCCAGGCATTTAAAGGCTTGGGGGCAACTTTTATGTTAATTTTATGGTTTAGGATTCTGAGACTGAATCAGTAGTACATAAACCCAATTTCTAGTTATGTGTGATATAGACTAATGGTTATATGGAATAGATCATGAACCCTAGTTGAGCTGGTTAGTGGATTTTCTAGCTGGGTTTTTCCAGCTACTTTAATTATCTTTTTTTTCCTCCTGTAACCTTAACTCCCACACTGACTGTTTCTACTGGGAGGCAGAGACCCTTATTCACATTGCCAGCCCAAGAACAATGATGTGTCTGGATGGCCTGTTGCAGTACCCCAATTGGTTGATTACCATGTAGCTTGTCCTTTCTTCTAGTACTTTCAAACGTGAGAATGCTGAGTAACCTCCTGGCCATGTTCTGGAGCATGCTGAGACAACTTAATAGTCATACCAACTTCAAAGCAAAGGACAAATTATTGCATCTCACAACTCCCATCACAAAAAAGTAAGCATAATACTAGGTAGTCTTGAATGAGTTTGGAAACATTGTATTTTATGTCTTGCAATTCTACTCCTGTCTGTACATTAGGTGACCCAAAATACTTTCAGCTTTGAGCGGGATTTGCAGTAGGTCTAGGTTGCAGAAAAAGTGACCTTGCCATTTGGACCACATGGTCCAGCAAACCCTATAACATTGGAGGAATCTGTGGTGGGACTTGCTTGTGACTGAAACTCCCCAAATGGAGATGCCTGGCTCCTCTGCCTCGTGCCTGTGTGCTCAGTCACTTCAGTTGTGTCTGACTCTCTGTGGCCTCACGGACTGCATCCCACCAGGCTCCTATGTCCATGGGGAGTCTCCAGGCAAGAATACTGGACTGGATTGCTGTGCCCTCCTCCAGGGGACCCTCCCTACCTAGGGACTGCATTAGCAGGGGGATTCTTTACTGCTGAGCCACCAGGGAAACCCCCGTTGCCTCAAGACAATTCTGAAGAGCCATCTGAGTTTCAGAGCTTTTCCATAGGGTCAGCTGAGGCCTTAGATGACACTTAGATGCCCTCTGCCTAATCCTACAGATGTTGATCCTGAGAGTGCTCCCTGATTAACTTTCTATGTGCTAGCCTTCATTTCAGAGTCAGCTGCTTGGGGAAACTTGAAACAGGAGTAGATGCTAGGTGCTGCCCAGGAGAACCAGATCTGCCACTGTCCTTGCCAGAAGAACTGATCTCTGTGTGTATGGCCACTGCCTCACACTGCTTACTTCTGTATCCACCTCTCAGGTTGGGGTGACTGCTTGGGGGAACTGTAGTTAAAGAGAGTCTTATAAACTTAGTATTTAGCTCTCCATCCTAGAAGAGAGTTTGGATGTGTGAAAGTTGGGTGAGACAATGTACAATATCTGGCACAGTCTATCCCTATACTATTCAGCACCTGTTTATCCTCCCATACTTAAACATCTGCATGATAATAGCAAGAGCAATGTGCTCCTGACTGATGGAATGCAATGATTCCTCCTACAAATGCACTTTTAGCTTCTCTTCAAAAGTGGGGAGGAAAAAAGCCAATCATCAAATCTTCTCTGAGTAATGTTCATTTCTGTTAATTCAGTCACAATCCTATTTCTCCCGATAGCATAGGAGCTAAATTATAAAATTATCTATCCAAGATAATGGAGACAGGGAGCTTGATTAAAAAGTTGGAGAAGACAATGAAGCAAAGCCATTCTTATCTTTTTCTTTGGTTTTAAGTTGGTTATAGAATTTTATACTTTCTTTCTTCTACTAAGCATTTTATTTTCTGTGCTTTCATCCTCCCATTCCAGGATTTAATCATCCTCATTTAAATAAGAAAGCCAATTTCAACAGGATTTTCTTCCACCAAGCAATCTAAAATTTCACATCAGAAAACTAATATGAATGTAAATTTCACTTATGTCACAATTCAAAACCCATAAGATCAGACTCTATCTCATTTTTGGTTATGTCAGAATAAAAAATGTGGCTGTCAAGAGATCAGTTGTCTTCAGGGAAATTACAGTAACCTCTTGTTCTCTGACCAGGCCTTCAACTAAGAACTTAAAATCTTGATGTTATCTTCTTCTTTCTTTAAGCATTCTAGTACAATTAGAATTAGTCAATCCACCACACAGACTATTTTGTTCTGTATTAGCAGCATTCCAGTGTGTCTGGTGACTGTGTGTAAATGTTTAGGCATCTTTCACTACTGAGCTCCATCCTCTGATCATAATTAGATCCTCGGTGTCTTCACATCCAACCAAGTCAGATAACCAATCTCAGCTTTCTACTCCCCTCACCCGAGAAGCCATCCCTGTTACTAATTACTTTACCCATCAGAATTCACTCGAATCAGTTTAAGGAGCTACTAGCTAGTTTGAGGGCTTCCCTGGTGGCTCAGACAGTAAAGAATCCACCTGCAATGCAGGAGACCTGGGTCAATTCCTGGGTTGGGAAGATCCCCTGAAGAAGGGCATGGCAACCCACTCCATTATTCTTGCTTAGAGAATTCCATGGACAAGAAGAGCCTAGTAGGCTACAGTTCAGGGGATACAGAGTCGGACATGACTACTGAGCATGCACACAGTTAGTCTAAAGAATCTTCAGGAGGGCCAGAGAAACAGGGGTGGGTGACTGCTACATACTGAGTAATGGAACAGCCTTGAGAAATGTATAACTCCTACATAAACATGCTTTGAAGAAAACACTCCTGGTATTACCTTCTGTCATTTGGAATCTATAACTATAAGAACTATACTCCAGAAACTCTACTATAGCTGGCATGGAAGAACTGAATGTTTCTGCTTTCAGGAGATCAGATCTCTTCCTTCATGTCCACTGCTCACAGTGCTCATGTTCACCTTTGAGTTCTGAGTGGTCATGTCTGCTTGGCAGAAGTTAGATCTCATGAGAACTCCTGAGCTGCAAGAGAGTCTGGGAAATGTGGAGTTCAGTTTCTGGATTCGAGTATAGGAAGTCAAGCTACAAGGAGGTTATATAAATGCTTAAGTGCTCAAATCATTGTTTCACATTTGTTAAAGGAGCTGTGAAACCTCTGACCCTTTTCTCCAGCTGATTAAACTTCACAGATAGCATAGGCAGGTCAGATGGGAGTCAGGGCAACTGAATTAGCTGTGGGTCATTTCTTCTTAAATATCAGTATTAGGAATTTCAAAGGAGGAGTGGAGCTATCAACAAGGTGCTAAAACTATAATATAAAATAGAAAGCAGATATATTAAACACTACAGCAAGGAAAGAAGTCAATATTTACAAAACAAAGAACTAAGGGCATTTTCTTCTCAGTCTTCTAAGGTATGGCAATGGTACAGCCAAGAATAACAAAGAACAGGAACTAGGAAAAATAAATTGAAGTTTCTTTTAATTTTCATTCATATATAAATCCTCTGTTCTTAGATTTTAAAATGAAAACAGCAACAGGAACTTAGCTTTGGGCAAAAACTGGAAATAATTCAGGTGGTTATACTTCTTTGGATAAGATTTAATTTTTCAGGTCCAAATAAACATACTTCAGAGTAATGTAATGATAATCGTGAATTAATGATAACTGGGATGGCATGAAGATAAAATTTTAAACTGATAATAAGATAGTAATTATTTCAGGGTGGGGAGGCAAGTTCCTATCTGCTACATCTACAAATTTAGATTCATAAAATCAGGATATGAAAATTAAAAGGAAACTCAAAACCAGTCTAATTGTTCACTGCAAGGCAGAATTCTTTCTACTGTCCCCTGACACATGATTCGTCTTCTATCGTCTATTTGAATATTTCTGGAAACAAAGAACAAATTGCTACATTGGTTATCAAATGAGAAATCCATTTGATTTGGTATAAATTTTTCTTAGTGAAGTCTTACCATTTATTATCCAGTGATTATTGTTTTCTAAGTTCTCATAATCTATGTGATCGGCTCTTTTATATATTCAGGTACTTGACAAATTTATTAAACTTCTCAATAGGGGTGAAAAGATTTTTAAAAATCAATTTCAGTGTGTTATATATCTTCTCCTTACAATCTAAATTAAACATTTTAAGAGGATTAGCTCCTTGGGTTATTTTCAACCTTCCCACCTAAACCCCCATTTAGTTCTCCAAAGTTATTAAATAATTGGCATGCTGAAAACTTCCAAATCCCCAAAGAAAATAAAAATCCATTCATGTATTTTATTTTAATGCAATATATACTGAAGAAGAAGACAAGGCATTTTAATGCATTGTATACTGAAGAAGAAAAGGCAATGGTTGTTTATAAGATTGATTTATACTGATTTACCTGTTACTGAAAGGATTATGAACTGCACTGATGTCAAAATACCAGATAAATTCGGTTACATAAATACCATCAATTGTAAGATTGATCTCTTCCTGCCATGACAATCATTCTGGTTAAGATTTTTTTGGCTTGTAAATGACAGAGAATCATTAAACTGGCTTATTCAAAAGAAAGAATTTATTGGCTTTTAAACATAACTGAAAAGGTGATTTGATTCAGACATGACTGAATCCAGGTATTCATAGGATACGATTCATAATCTCTCACTGATTCCATCTCATGCACCTTTTGCTGACTCTTCTTCATTGATGATGATGATGATAGTCAAGTGCAGTTCCAAATCTGTATGCCAGCATTTAATCATTCCACCAGAAAGTAAGAATGCTTCGTTTCTATAATTCCAGCTAAAGTTCCCTGGCTAACTTTCATAAGCTCAGTTGAAACTCAGTTCTGCAACTCTTTACTGGGCTGATTGGCCAGTGTGAGTAAGTGTACTGCTGCAAATGAGAAGGACTGAGGCTAATCATGAACCATGTAAAACTCCAGCTGACCAGGCAGTGCAGCACCAGTTATTTGCTGGGCAAGCCTGGTGTTCTGCCTGGAGGAAGAGGTGTATGACTTTAATTGCACAAAGGTATCCTATGGACTAGCTGTGGCCTTGCAACCATGTATGTCAATCCCTTGGACAGTGAGTAGGGGAGGGTGATCCTCTGGTTGCAAATCAGGTGGTGTTTCTATGCTAAGGGAAAATGGAACACTGGGCAAACAGAGCTATCAGATGTTCTACAGAAAAAATGCCATCACACTACTGCTGTTAGTGCAATTCTGAATGTTTTGTAGGTTCAACTCTATTCAATTTAAATCTACTCAACTCAACTCAATCCAGCCCAACAATTATTGATCTATTACAGGCCAAAAACTCTGTGTATGTGTGTGTGTTGGGAACGTGGGTAAAGAGGCACTACCAAAAACAACAGCAACAACAACAACAACAAAAACAAAAGACAGAAGAGATCTGTTCCTTCAGTTCAGTTCCAACTCTTTGAGACCCCACGGACTGCAGCATGCCAGGCTTCCCTGTCTTTCACTGTCTCCTGGAGTCTGCTCAAACTCACGTTGGATGGTGATGCCATCCAACCACCTCATCCTCTGTCGTCCCCTTCTCCCGCCTTCAGTCTTTCCCAGCATCAGGGTCTTTTCAAATGAGTCTTTTCTTTGCATCAGGTGGCCAAAGTATCTGTTCCTTAAGGAGTATAAAATATTCTAACTTTATATCAACTTTGAAATTTCTTTTTTTAAAGTCTACTTTGACATAATAATTTGAAAAATTCTCATGTAAAATCAAAGATGGTAGAGTGTAAATGTTCCCTTGGTTGCTTTTTAGAAAAATTATCTGCACTGTTAACTGAATTACACATC
The DNA here is from genome assembly GCA_006410675.1 of Oreotragus oreotragus. NCBI lineage: Eukaryota > Metazoa > Chordata > Mammalia > Artiodactyla > Bovidae > Oreotragus > Oreotragus oreotragus. The sequence continues at coordinate 256,893 of SJYX01004490.1, forward strand.
TACGGTATGTTCAAATATGATTACACTCTAGTGAATTTACAAAATTGAGGGAAAAATAAGTATTTACTTAATTATATTTTTGGGGTTATATCAATCCTTACTTCCTAATGTTACTGAGTGTTTGTACTGCTTGCCACAAGCCAGGCCAATAAATCAAGAAATGAGGTGTTGGGGCAAGGAACAGCGACTCTATTTGGAAAGCCAGCAGGCCAAGAAAACAGCCCAAAGAACTATCTTGACCAGTTAGAATCCAGGCCTCTTTTATACTAAAAGGGGAGGGGGTGTCCTTGTAAACTTCTTGGTGCAAACTCCTTTGTCTTTGCAGCTGTCCCCATGTAATGCAATGCTTTAAAAACCTCAAACAACACAATCATTGTTTTCTGTTCAGCAGCTTTTTACCTCTGTTATGAAGGGGGAAGTGGTATATCTTGAAAAATCAGAGCCTTCAGAGGGGGCTATCCTATATATTTCAGCTTATAGGTAACAGCTGTTTCAGCAAGGCTCAGAGTCAGCATGACTCAGCACAGAGCTCAATGTTGGGGGTAAGAAAGCAGATCCAACATGGAGTCAGGTTTGTTCTTGGTTACACTTACCAGTCTGAAACAGCAGCTAAATAGGCAGCTGGTAGAAGGTTATTCTATGTTTTCAAGTGATCTTTTAAGTACGGTTTAGCTTTAAGATTATTGCTAGTAACTCAGAGTTCGCTTTAAAAATTGAATTAAGCCTTTTATTTCTGTAAAGAAAAAAACTTACCTGTGTTCCCTCCACACGCTGCACCGGCCCTCCCCAACACTGTTTTAACAGTGCATGTATTAACTTTCAACTTTGGGAAAAGCAAAACAAAAACCACCCAAGCCTAATATTATCTAGTCAAAGTAAACCAATGGACTAGGGGCGTGAGAAGAGAGGCAAGCAGTAACCAAATGCTGCCAAATGGGATCTGTTTTTATTCCAGCATTTAGGGAGTATCGGTGAGACCTACCTCCTTCTAAGCCAAAAAGTACCTAGCACCCGAAAAAATTTGTCCAGTTCCTCCTGGATTAAAGAGAACAGGATTTAAGTGAGTACATACTTAAGTGAGTAAATACTTGAGGCGGGGAGGAGGTAACCATCACGGTGGAACTTTGGGACTTTTGTTTGTTTTTTGCTTTCAACGCAGCAGCCCAGTGCATGTTTCACTTCCTTGGCCAGTAATAGGGAGAACCGGCATTTAAGGCCACGGTCAACCTGGCTGGGTCTGAGAGCGAGGGAGACGAGGATGCGGGAGGATGCGATGACGGTGTGCAGAAATGAAAGCGGTGACAAAAGCTCCCGAGGCCTGAGCGGCCCAAGCGGGTCCCATCCCGCGCCCGCAGAGGCCCCCGGGCGGCCGGGCCACCGCGCGGCGGGGCGGGCGGCCGGGCGCGTCAATGGGCCCATTCAGGCCGGCGCGGCGCGGGGGTTGAGAAGTTAAGGGGCGGGAGGTGGCGCGCCGGGGCCGCGGCCGCGCCATTTGCATTTCAATGAAACCCGCCTGTTGACTCAGTGCCCGGCGCTTCCGCAGCTCCCACCAGAATCTGCCTTTGTTGGTTTTAGCTCCGGTCAAGTCCACTTGTTGCAACGGGGGAGTCGCGCGCATTGAGTTTGTGTAGTCAGGCAGAACACTCGACAGGAAGGAAGGAGGAAGGGGTGCTCCGCGCGGCCATTGTCTGGGCAACCGGGCTTAAGCAGCCGAGTGACTATTTAATCTATAAGGTGCACTTGAATCCCTTGCCAATCCTCTCAGTGTGGAGCAGGGAGCACCCAGACAGGGACAGATGGTGCAGAATCCCTTTGTTTAAAAATATGGAAATGCGTTTTCTTTCATTTACCTAAGGTGGCCCCGCTCTTTTAACTGTTACTATTCCCCCGTGTGGCATCGTCCAGGAGAGACCTGAAGATGCTCTTAGGTCTGGTCAGCCCGGCCTGATCGTCCCTGCTCTTTTTTTTTTTTTTTTTAGCTCCGGTCAAGTCCACTTGTTGCAACGGGGGAGTCGCGCGCATTGAGTTTGTGTAGTCAGGCAGAACACTCGACAGGAAGGAAGGAGGAAGGGGTGCTCCGCGCGGCCATTGTCTGGGCAACCGGGCTTAAGCAGCCGAGTGACTATTTAATCTATAAGGTGCACTTGAATCCCTTGCCAATCCTCTCAGTGTGGAGCAGGGAGCACCCAGACAGGGACAGATGGTGCAGAATCCCTTTGTTTAAAAATATGGAAATGCGTTTTCTTTCATTTACCTAAGGTGGCCCCGCTCTTTTAACTGTTACTATTCCCCCGTGTGGCATCGTCCAGGAGAGACCTGAAGATGCTCTTAGGTCTGGTCAGCCCGGCCTGATCGTCCCTGCTCTTTTTTTTTTTTTTTTAAATGTAATAGTTGGGAGTGAGTTTGCTGTGTTTGGCAGAATTACAGTAAGGATCCCTCTTACCTTTTTGGTGTCTTCTGAGCTTAGCCAGAGTGCATCCGAGGACATTTGCTTAAAAGTCTGGCAAGATCTCTTTTCAGAGGCTCCCTTCCTTTCTTAAACATCAAATTCCTAGGCCTCAGGGTGCTTCACCTGCAATTAAGAGTGCAGGGAGAATGCTCTGCTCCCAGTGCCACCTGCTGCTTTGCATTGACTTTCTTGGGCCAAGAAGCATAGTGAAGGGTGACCTGCTTGGGTTTCCAGAGCCGGAAGGATGCTGTGGCTCGGGGCCTCATACATGGTTCAGCTTCCACAGCTGTAATTTAGAAGATGTTCAACATCAGCCTGTGGAAAAGTGCACATGATTGCAGTATCTTAGAAAAGTAGAAGGCTCTGCCTACAGAGCCCTTGAGCTTGCTGACATGTCACCAGACGGATTTTCTGATCATCCTGACAACAGACAGGACTACATTTTTATCTTGTCTTGGAGCACACTTGGAAACAGAACCAACCCACCTTAGTCTAAAATGAAGTCAACCACCTGTCCACATGGGCTTACTCTGGTGGCTCAGTGGTAAAGAACACACCTGCCAATGCATGAGACCTGGGTTCAATCCCTGGTCCAGGAAGATTCCCTAGAGAAGGAAATGGCAACCCATTCCAGTATTCTTACCTGGGAGATCCCATGATCAGAGGAGCCTGGCAGGCTACAGTCTGTGCTGTGCTGTGCTTAGTTGCTCAGTTGTGTCTGACACTTTTTGACCCCATGGACTGTAGCTGCTAGCTTCCTCTATCCATGAGATTCTCCAGGCAAGAATATTGGAGTGGGGTGCCATGCCCTTCTCCAGGGGATCTTCCTGATACAAAGATCAAACCGGGCTCTCCTGCATTGCAGGTGGATTCTTTACTACCTGCTGCTGCTAAGTCACTTCAGTCGTGTCCGACTCTGTGTGACCCCACCCGGCTTCCCTGTCCGTGGGATTCTCCAGGCAAGAGCACTGGAGTGGGTTGCCATTTCCTTCTCCAATGCATGAAAGTGAAAAGTGAAAAGGAAGTCGCACAGTTGTGTCTGACTCTGTGCGACCCCATGGACTGCAGCCCACCAGGCTCCTCCATCCATGGCATTTTCCAGGCAAGGGTACTGGGGTGGGGTGCCACTGCCTTCTCCACTTTACCATCTGGGCTATCAGCAAAGCCCAGGATACAGTCTGTGGGGCTGCAACAGAGTCGGAGGTGATTTAGTGACTAAGCCACAGCAGCAGCAGACTGTCCACGTCATGCTTCTTTCTGGTTCTGGCTTTGGTTTAAAAGGTGGCAGTCGGGGCCCTGCTGGACCTTTCTATCTGTGGTGATACGAATCAATTAAAGGAAGAGTTTTGAATGGATAGCTGGTAAGAAATCAGATAATTTTCCATTTCAGCACAGATTACACAGGAAGCAGATTATTGGCTCGCGGTTTTGAAGGTAGGATGAAACAGACACATTAGAAAATAAATTATTGAAATATTTTAATCTTGAGGTGCTTATAAGTCATGGGCATCTTAATACATTTATATAAAGAGACANTTGGTTCTCTACTCAAATGTCACCTTTCAAATGAAGCTTCCCTGGTTATCCGTAGAAAATAGCTGGTATCCAGTCAGGGTCAGACAAGGATGAGGCAGGCAAGGAAGGTGTCCAGGGCATACAGGAGGCAGGTTCAGGGTCACAGCTGAGAATGTGTGCTTCCTTACAGATTTCCCTGGGACTCTTGCTTGCCTCACCAGTCCTATTTGTACTCAATCACTCTCTAGCCTCTTTCTCTTTCTTCACAGAAACTCTTATAACTAATATGCATATCACTGATAATTGGCTTGTCTCTCCACTCTTGACCCACTCACACCATTAGAATGTAGGCCATGTTGGAGCAGGGGCCATGTCTATTCTGCTTTCTGCTGTATCTTCAGAGCCCAGAACAGAACTCAGGATGTAGTAGGTTTTCATCATTTATTTATTTTTAAATGAATATAGTGTATAAATGCCTCCTACTCCTATCATTGAGACTCTCCAGCGCATAAAACCAGGTTTGTAAATGAACCTCTCCCTTTGGACGTCCCACAAGCTTTTCAAACTCCGTGTGTCCAAAATTGCACTTATCACCTTTCACTCCCAAACCTACCTCCCACTTCAGTTTTCTCTTCTGATGAATAGGACCTCCATCCAGCTCAGATGAAAATGCTAGAGATGTGGTAACTCAGGACTATCAAGTTCACTCCCTAAATAGCTCCTCCCTTCCTCACTTCCCTCCCTGCTGCCCTGCTTTAATTCAGGCTCTCCTCCCTTCCTCCCGGAAAAGCTGCCAAGCCCTTTCCAGCTGAACTNATAAGTTCTTATGGTGACCTTTCATCCCAGACAGAGGATTGTTTAGAAGTGTGCACCAAAATTTCTATTCGGGTGTAGACTTAGCTTAGGAAAGTTCTTCAAGTCATAGCTGTTTCCTGTTGCACACAGGATACATTCCCAGATACCAGTAGTATAAGATTGGTGTTGTGTCCTACCTGATCTCTGCAATGGTTGACAGGATTAACTGCTTCCTGTTTGAGAAGCTCGCTTCTTGGCGATAGAACTCCCCGGGGGTTTTCTCCTACCTCCCTGGCCTCTCCTTCTTAGTCTTCCTTGCAGGCTCTTTTCCCATACTGTGCTCTCGTGGGGTTTCTGGCTTTGCTTCTCATTTCTTCTGTGTATTCTCCTTGGTGAGATTTCTAGGAGATCTTTCTTAAACACACTGTGTGTCCTCCAGCCTCAGGGCCTTTGCACATGTGGTTCTCTCTACTTAGAATGTTCTTTCCCTGGATTGGGGATATCTGGCTTCTTTATTTGGTTCTCTACTCAAATGTCACCTTTCAAATGAAGCTTCCCTGGTTATCCGTAGAAAATAGCTGGTATCCAGTCAGGGTCAGACAAGGATGAGGCAGGCAAGGAAGGTGTCCAGGGCACACAGGAGGCAGGTTCAGGGTCACAGCTGAGAATGTGTGCTTCCTTACAGATTTCCCTGGGACTCTTGCTTGCCTCACCAGTCCTATTTGTACTCAATCACTCTCTAGCCTCTTTCTCTTTCTTCACAGAAACTCTTATAACTAATATGCATATCACTGATAATTGGCTTGTCTCTCCACTCTTGACCCACTCACACCATTAGAATGTAGGCCATGTTGGAGCAGGGGCCATGTCTATTCTGCTTTCTGCTGTATCTTCAGAGCCCAGAACAGAACTCAGGATGTAGTAGGTTTTCATCATTTATTTATTTTTAAATGAATATAGTGTATAAATGCCTCCTACTCCTATCATTGAGACTCTCCAGCGCATAAAACCAGGTTTGTAAATGAACCTCTCCCTTTGGACGTCCCACAAGCTTTTCAAACTCCGTGTGTCCAAAATTGCACTTATCACCTTTCACTCCCAAACCTACCTCCCACTTCAGTTTTCTCTTCTGATGAATAGGACCTCCATCCAGCTCAGATGAAAATGCTAGAGATGTGGTAACTCAGGACTATCAAGTTCACTCCCTAAATAGCTCCTCCCTTCCTCACTTCCCTCCCTGCTGCCCTGCTTTAATTCAGGCTCTCCTCCCTTCCTCCCGGAAAAGCTGCCAAGCCCTTTCCAGCTGAACTGTAGCAAATAGCATGTTCTCTGCTTAAAACTTCTGGCACACTGCTGTAATGTGAACTCTCTAAACCACATACGTGATCATGCCACTTCCTTATCTTCAGATCCTTCCCTGTAGCCCTAGAGGTTTAAAGACACAATTCGGATTTCATAGAAAGAGAGGCGATGGGTCAGCTGACTCTGGCCTGGATCCCTAGAGTCTCTTGGCTGTGCCCACCCTGTCTTCCTGCTCCTGTGATCTTACCCTCTCTCCCCAACACAGTGGACACACTTGGTGTTCCAGTCTCAGAGTACTTGGAATTTTGGAGTAATTTTCACTTCATGGGAAATAGATGGGGAAACAGTGGAAACAGTGTCAGACTTTATTTTTTGGGGCTCCAAAATCACTGCAGATGGTGACTGCAGCCATGAAATTAAAAGACGCTTACTCCTTGGAAGAAAAGTTATGACCAACCTAGATAGCATATTGAAAAACAGAGACATTACTTTGCCAACAAAGGTCTGTCTAGTCAAGGCTATGGTTTTTCCTGTGGTCATGTATGGATGTTAGAGCTGGACTGTGAAGAAGGCTGAGTGCTGAAGAACTGATGCGTTTGAACTGTGGTGTTGGAGAAGACTCTTGAGAGTCCCCTGGACTGGTGTTGGAGAAGACTCTTGAGAGTCCCTTGGACTGCAAGGAGATCTGACCAGTCCATTTTGAAGGAGATCAGCCCTGGGATTTCTTTGGAGGGAATGATGCTGAAGCTGAAACTCCAGTACTTTGGCCACCTCATGCAAAGAGTTGACTCATTGGAAAAGACTCTGATGCTGGGAGGGATTAGGGGCAGGAGGAGAAGGGGACGACAGAGGATGAGATGGCTGGATGGCATCACGGACTTGATGGATGTGAGTCTGAGTGAACTCTGGGAGTTGGTGATGGACAGGGAGGCCTGGCGTGCTGCGATTCATGGGGTTGCAAAGAGTCGGACACGACTGAGTGACTGAACTGAACTGGACCCTTCTAAATGTTGCTGTACCGTTGCAAGGCTAACCTCTACCTATCCATTCATCCTAGGTGGAATGGGCAATTTGAACTTCCCACCGTCTGTCAGGTATTTTAAAATTTTCTGTTTACTTACCCTATTCCCCATCCTACTGTAAGCACCTTAAGGCTGGAACTGGGTGTTTCATTTTTGCACACCCAGCATAGAGTTGGCCCTTCATGCTGTTTGTCGAATGAATGTATATGTGTGTGTATTCAGTTGCCAAGTTGACCCCATGGACTGTAGCCCCACCAGGCTCCTCCATCCATGGGATTTTCCAGGCAAGAATACTGGAGTGGGTTGCCATTTTCTCTATAAATTCACTTAAAGATTATTTTGTTATGTGGAGTAAGGTATAGGTCACAATGACTCTTTCCTTACTTGATATCTGTTTATTCCAACATTATTTTCAAAAAATCCTTCCTTACTCCCTTGTGTGCGGAGCTTACTTTGTCATATATTACATTCTTACAAATAGTTGGATGTAATTTCAGTTTTCCATTGTGTCATCTTGATTTACACATCCATTCCTGCATCAGTAACACACCAGTTTAGACTTCTTCAGCCACTTCTTTACCAGAATGTGTATATGTGTGTGTGCACACGCGCACACACACACACACATGCTTAGTGGTGTCCAGCTCTTTGCGGCCCCACGGACTATAATTTACCAGGCTCCTCTGTCCATGGAATTTTCTAGGGAAGAATACTTGAGTGGGTTGTCATTTCCTCCTTCATTTACCAGAATATTCGCAGTGTTTTGTCTGTGTTTATTTTCCTATGTACATTTTGGTATCGAGTGTTTTATTGATCTTTTAATACAAAAATCCAGTGAGAGTTTTAATTGGAGTAGTTATCTGAAAATTAATATTGAAAAAACAGAAATGTTCCTCACTATATTCTCATCATGAAGTTGGTTAGTTGCTTAAGAGTAATCAGATAATAACAAAAAATAAGAAGAGGTGGCAAGAATACACAGAAGAACTGTACAGAAAAGATCTTCACGACCCAGATAATCATGAGGATGTGATCACTAATCTAGAGCGAGACATCTTGGAATGTGAAGTCAAGTGGGCCTTAGAAAGCATCACTAAGAACAAAGCTAGTGGAGGTGATGGAATTCCTGTTGAGCTGCTTCAAATCCTGGAAGATGATGCTGTGAAAGTGCTGCACTCAATATGCCAGCAAATTTGGAAAACTCAGCAGTGGCCACAGGACTGGAAAAGGTCAGTTTTCATTCCAATTCCAAAGAAAGGCAATGCCAAAGAATGCTCAAACTACCGCACAATTGCACTCATCTCACACGCTAGTAAAGTAATGCTCAAAATTCTCCAAGCCAGGCTTCAGCAATATGTGAACCGTGAACTCCCTGATGTTCAAGCTGGTTTTAGAACAGGCAGAGGAACCAGAGATCAAATTGCCAACATCCGCTGGATCATGGAAAAAGCAAGAGAGTTCCAGAAAAACATCTATTTCTGCTTTATTGACTATGCCAAAGCCTTTGACTGTGTGGATCACAATAAACTGTGGAAAATTCTGAAAGAGATGGGAATACCAGACCACCTAACCTGCCTCTTGAGAAATCTGTATGCAGGTCAGGAAGCAACAGTTAGAACTGGACATGGAACAACAGACTGGTTCCAAATAGGAAAAGGAGTACGTCAAGGCTGTATATTGTCTCCCTGCTTATTTAACTTATATGCAGAGTACATCATGAGAAACGCTGGACTGGAAGAAACACAAGCTGGAATCAAGATTGCCGGGAGAAATATCAATAACCTCAGATATGCTGATGACACCACCCTTATGGCAGAAAGTGAGGAGGAGCTAAAAAGCCTCTTGATGAAAGTGAAGGAGGAGAGTGAAAAAGTTGGCTTAAAGCTCAACATTCAGAAAACGAAGATCATGGCATCCGGTCCCATCACTTCATGGGAAATAGATGGGGAAACAGTGGAAACAGTGTCAGACTTTATTTTTTGGGGCTCCAAAATCACTGCAGATGGTGACTGCAGCCATGAAATTAAAAGACGCTTACTCCTTGGAAGAAAAGTTATGACCAACCTGGATAGTATATTCAAAAGCAGAGACATTACTTTGCCGACTAAGGTCCGCCTAGTCAAGGCTATGGTTTTTCCTGTGGTCATGTATGGATGTGAGAGTTGGACTGTGAAGAAGGCTGAGTGCCGAAGAATTGATGCTTTTGAACTGCGGTGTTGGAGAAGACTCTTGAGAGTCCCTTGGACTGCAAGGAGATCCAACCAGTCCATTCTGAAGGAGATCAACCCTGGGATTTCTTTGGAAGGAATGATGCTAAAGCTGAAACTCCAGTACTTTGGCCACCTCATGCGAAGAGTTGACTCATTGGAAAAGACTCTGATGCTGGGAGGGATTGGGGGCGGGAGGAGAAGGGGACGACCGAGGATGAGATGGCTGGATGGCATCACGGACTCGATGGACGTGAGTCTGAGTGGACTCCGGGAGATGGTGATGGATAGGGAGATCTGGCGTGCTGCGAATCATAGGGTCGCAAAGAGTCGGACACGGCTGAGCGACTGAACTGAACAAAAAATAATCAGATAAGAAGAACTGAAAACTAGTGTCAAGGTATAGCCACATTTTAAAGCTGATCACTCCTACTTACTCATGAGAGAATTCAGGGATTCATGTTTCTCATTTCATTATGTGCTCTTCCTTTCCTGGGAAAAGATGACCTATCCAACAAGCTAACTTATTTGTCTTTTAGAACTCCCTCATGGAGATAGGAATTGGAGAAGGAAATGGCAACCCACTCCAGTATTCTTGCCTGGAGAATCCCAGGGATGGAGGAGCCTGGTGGGCTGTTGTCTCCGGTGTCGCACAGTCGGACACGACTGAAGTGACTTAGCAGCAGCAGCAGCATGGAGATAGGCAGTATCTTTCATATACCATTTCAGTGTTAGATGGACTATTATGAGTGGACTATTTTTCCCTTTGTCTGATCCTAGTATTTGAAAACAAATTCATCCCATTTTCTTGAGAAACAGCTGGCTACTATACCATTTCCACAGACTTTCCTTATACTTTCAACTGGTAACAGGGAAATATATCTTTAGCTCAGTTATTCTGAAAATTTATTTTGTGGGACCTTCTAAACATCCATAAATTTTACACAAACCATTCGAGCATTTTGCATGATTAATCTTCTGTTGTTTATCTAATGTGGGACGCTGCACACTACCCCGAACTCTGATTATAAAGAGAGGGCCATAACCTTGGGGGAGTCTGGGCTTAGTGTTCACTGTGTCATCAGCCTTTCTCATCCCCATGTTTGTATTATGGGATTAAAATCATCGTCATTTTGTTTTTGGCCTTGTTCGAATCTCTAGTGTCTTTTTCTTCTTTTTTCTGTTTTACTGGCAATAGAGTCTAAACTTTCTAATTTAAGTGAAGGGGTTTATGAGCCCCTGGGGCAAAGATTTCATTCCATAGCCCTCAAGTTGGAAGCAGGGAGATGATTCGGTTCATTGCTTTCTCTTCTGTTTCTTTCCAGTTCTTTAGCCCCTGATCCCTATCTGCTGGGGGAATAGTTAATAATTTTTACTTCTGTTCTCTGGCTTTCAATGAATACTCAGGTGATCTGATTTAAGGCATGCTTTAAGGTTGTTCAGCCCTTGCATGAGCCCTTAGCTACAGTGTGTTTCATTTAAAGTCATTAATAGTGTATAAGGATGACAAAACTTGTTTTACATTATCGTGAAATTATTTAATTTTTAAACCTGGTAAATTTTGTAAAAATAGATGTGTTTTTAAAAGGTTACCTAGAACCATAGCCATGTAAGTTTATTCTCACTCCAACCGACGTCTGTGCATTTTTTTAAACTGCTGGAGACAGCTGAGTTTTAAGCCGCTGTCAATAAAAAACAAGCAACAAACAAACGAACTCAACTTCCCCAGTTGGACCATGGTTTTCTTACTTTTCCTCCGTTTCTCTGGCAGGATAAAACAGCCTCCTATGCAGAAGCATGAACGGAGCAGATCAGTTTTTGAACAGAAAACAACTTTTTAAAACAGCAAATACACTCAGAGTGCACGCCCAGGCCTGCAGAGGTCCAGTCCAGCGCACGTGCAGAGTTTCTAGGAGACAAAAGGTAACGTCATGTGTTTGTCTTCTACAGAAATGACTTTGGAGAGCTCTATCCTTATTTCAGGGATGCTGCTGTTACTGAGGATTCTTGTGCTTTGGTTTTGGAACTCTTCTTTCGAAAATGCTTTTAAACTGTCTAACCCCATGTTTCCCTAGTCTGTCCATTTATTGTCAGCCCTGCACCCTGTGTCCTTACTGTGTCTTAATCTTGCCTAGGGAAACATCTTCTCACTAGTTTTATGCCCAGTTATTGTACTTCTAAAATTAATTTTTGTATGGTTGCTGAAATTATCTTTTTTTCCCCCCTGACCGTATCCGTTAGCATGTCATGACATTCAAGGCTTTCCACAGTCTCGTCGTGTTCTACTTTTCCAGCCTTTTCTTCTCTCCTTCCCCTCCATAAATCCTATTCCCAGCCAGTTATTAAAATTTAGACTGACCTTGCATCTCCATTTGCCTGGCACAGTCTAGGTTTCTCTCTGTCCTGGGGTCCTGTCTCATTTCACCTTTTTAGCACTTTCAAAGGTGTCCTGGTTTGGATAACAAATTATATGGTCACTCCTTTGTATTTTTAAACAAATTTATTTAGACATAATTACATACCGTTAAGTTTACGTGCTTAAAGTGTACAATTCAATGTACATGTACAGAGTTGTGAGTCCATTACTTTGATGCAATTTTTGAATATTTTTATTACCTCCAAAAGAAACATTGAGCCCATTAGCAGTGATTTCTCATCTTATCACCATTCTCCCCATCTCACCTCCCAGCCTTAGGCAACCACTAATCTACTTTTTCCTTCTACACATTTGTCTATTCTGAATATTTAACATACATAGTATTTTATAATATGTGTTTTGTGTGTGTGGGGGCGGGGGTTTCCTTCACTTAGCGTAATGTTTTTGGTGTAGTATGTAGCATGTGCGGGGAAGGCAACGGCACCCCACCCCAGTACTCTTGCCTGGAAAATCCAATGGACGGAGTAGCCTGGTGGGCTGCAGTCCATGGGGTCGCTAACAGTCGGACAGACTGAGCGACTTCACTTT
>SJYX01004490.1:272045-371453 GCA_006410675.1 Oreotragus oreotragus
AATGATGCTAAACCTGAAACTCCAGTACTTTGGCCACCTCATGCGAAGAGTTGACTCATTGGAAAAGACTTTGATGCTGGGAGGGATTGGGGGCAGAAGAAGGGGACGACAGAGAATGAGATGGCTGGATGGCATCACTGACTCGATGGATGTGAGTCTGAGTGAACTCCAGGAGTTGGTGATGGGCAGGGAGGCTTGGCGTGCTGCGATTCATGGGGTCGCAAAGAGTCGGACATGACTGAGCGACTGAACTGAACTGAGCTGAACTGAACTGATGCTATCTATATGTTTAGCGGTTCGAGGAATTGCCAAACTTTTCCAAAGTATCTGCTGCTCCATTTTACATTCTCACTGGTAACGTGTGAGGATTCCAATTTCTCCACGTCCTCCCTGACATTTGTTGTGTCTTTTTTATTGTAGCCATCTTACACGTGAAGTAATACCTCACTGTGATTTTGATTTACATTTCCTTAAAAAGTAATAATGTTGAGTATCTTTTCATATGCTCATTAGACATACGTTTACTTTCTTTAGAGAAATGTTTATTCAGATTTTTTGCCTATTTTTAAATTAGGTCATTTGTCTTTTAACTGGGGCTTCCCTGGTCTCTCAGAGGTAAAGAATCTGCCTGCAATGCAGGAAGATCCCCTGGAGAAGGGAATGGCTACCCACTCTGGTATTCTTGCCTGGAGAATTCCACAAACAGAGGAGCCTGGTGGGCTACAGGCTTCATGGGTCTCATAATTATTGTGTTGTAAAAATTCTGTACGTAGTCTAAGTCCCTTATCAGATATATGGTTTGCAAATATTTTCTTTCAGTCTTTCTTTTCATTTTCTTGATGGTGTCCTTTGAAATTCAAATGCTTTTCATTTTGGGTTAGTCTGACTTAACAACCTTCTCGTTGACAGTTTGTGCTTTTGGTATCATATCTAAGAAATCATTGCCTAACCCAATATCACAGAGATTTATTGCTGAATTTTCTTCTAAAAGTTTTATAATTTTAGAACTTTCATTTAAGTGTATGATTCACTTTGAATTAGTTTTTGTGTATGATGTAAAGTTAGGAGTCCAAATTCTTATTTTGCTTGTGGGTTTTCAGTTGTTTTAGACCATTTGTTGAACAGACAATTCTTCTTCCATTAAATTGTCTTGACCTCCTACCTCTATGCATTTTAATAGTTTAATTATTTATATTATTGCCTTGGCTTAGAATTGTTTTATGTTATTCTCTTCTTGTTGACCTCTTAATAATTAACTGCTTCAAAATTTTATATATGCATATATATGTGTGTATACACACACACACACACATATATGCACATCTTCTTTATCCATTCATCCATTATTAGGTTGTTTCCATATCTTGGCTATTGTAAATTATGCTAATGATGCTACAATAGACATAGGGGTGCATGTATCTTTTCAAATTAGTGTTTTTGTATTCTTTGAATGGGCTTCCCCGGTGGCTCAATGGTAAAAATATCTGCCTGCCAGTGCGGGAGATGCAGGTTCAAACCCTGGTCCAGGAAGATCCCCGGGAGAAGGAAATGCAACCCACTCTAGTATTCTTGTCAGGAGAACGCCATGGACAGAAAAGCCTGGTGGGCTACAGTCCACAGGGTTGCAAAGAGTCAAACACGACTTAGCGATTGAACAACAACAAATTCGTTGGATAAAAATGCCCAGAAGTGGGTTAGCTGGATCGTATAGTAATTCTAATTTTTGAGAAATCTCCATACTTTTTTCCACTGGGCACTACTCAGTGATAGCATTTTTGAAAGAATTTCTCCAGATTCCCTCACTAAGGAAGACAATATGTAACACCAGGGCAGGAGTTATGACTGAGGGATATTGCAGAGCATTCTGTAACTCACCTCATATGGTGCTCCCCTCCCTACTCTTTGGCCCATGAACCCTGGTTTAGTGTCAGGATTCCATGTGGGGCACCAGAAGCTGAGGCAACATCTCTAGGAGGTCACAGTTAGAAAACCAAACCACCAGTAGGAAAGCACATTCTTTTGGGGCTGTTCCTTGGTTCTTAGCAGAGCTTAGTTGGTTACACTTGGCTGTCATTATTTAGGTTACTTTGAAGGACAGGAGGAGGCAGAAGTCTGAGGAGATTTTGTGTCCTGTATGGATGTTATATAAGAAAGAAAACAGACTGCTCTTTTGCAGGCTTCTATGATCTCCTGGTCCACAGCTCTAAAGGCAGACCTAAAGAGCTAATGGTCAGGAAAATCAGGCTCAGCTCTAAGCCGGTGCTTAACCAGGACTTGTACTATAAGGCAACCAGTGCTGAGACAGTAGAATTCCATTGTGACCTATTGTCCAGAGATGAGAAAACACCCATGTTACTGGGTTCCAGCGTCACAATGAGAGAGCTCACTTTACACGCCTGCAGCCCCTGGGGATGTGATTTAATCTGCAATATTACTGAATCCCTGGAAAAGTCAGTTGTGGTTCTCATATGGACTTTTACTATATTTATTCCAAATAAAAGCAACAAAAATTCATAAGACTTTTATAGATTGTCAAAAGAAGAGCTAGTCAAGTGTCAGCATTGTATAATCACATTCTTCTCAAAGTATGTATGTGGCCTTTGAACGCTGGAAAGACAGTGTTACAATGAGGGGGGTGGAGGGGGAGTTTGTTGTTTTGGAAAGAGTGAGTGGAGGCCAGATCATAAATGGTAATGAAAACTTTCAGCTCAGAGATGTGCAGATGGGCTTTCTGCTGAAATGACTAACAGCTCTTGTCAGATCAGCAAGTAGTAACCACAAAACACGTGTTCTGTGTGTTTAAATTCACATTTATTAAGTTAAATAATTGCTAATTTACATAACAAAAATTTAATTCTCATATTTTTCAGAATTGATACAAGGCTTAACATAGTCAAGAACTATAGTCAGTTGAGTAACATATATATTTATTAAAATTAAATATCAAAGGGTTGACTCATTGGAAAAGACTCTGATGCTGGGAGGGATTGGGGGCGGGAGGAGAAGGGGACGACCGAGGATGAGATGGCTGGATGGCATCATGGACTCGATGGACTTGAGTCTGAGTGAACTCCGGGAGATGGTGATGGACAGGGAGGCCTGGCGTGCTGCGATTCATGGGGTCGCAAAGAGTCGGACACGACTGAGCGACTGAAATGAACTGAACTGAACTGAACTGAATCATTATCCACAGATGGAAAGGATAATTGGACAATTATCAAAATGTTTAGGATTCTTCTGTTCTGATTTACATAAGTTAGAATATTGAAATTGATTAAAAGTGTGTAGTAAGTAAAAGAAAGCCCGGATGATTTTCACAAATCTTGCTATTTATCCAAGTATGGCATGCTTAGCAAACCTGATCAGGGAACATGTTCTCATGTATCAAAAATAAAAGTAAACCATAAAGCAATTCATACATTTCTGTTTACTTAAAGAATAATTTTCTATTTGTTTAGCCATATCAAGAAGATCTCATTAGGCATACAGATACATAGGAAGAAAGACATATCCTGCACATTAGATTACTTTGTGAACTTCCACTATTTACAAGCTGTCCAATATTATTTCACATTTCTTGAAGTTGTTCTGGAGAGCCAGTGAGGAATGGTCTCTCAGTAAATGTATGAAGGTGCCTGCAGGAGACAGGCCCTGAGGCTAGATGAGCCAGTCTCAAATGTTGGGATGGAGCTTGTTCAAAACATAGATGTCCTGGCCCCTGAGCATCTATATTTTGACCAAGCTCACCTAATGATTCCTTCGTGCATCTGTTGTGAATTACTGATATAGGCCATCTATAAGATCTTTTTCAACTCTGAAGTCATATGATCTTGCAAAACAGCAAATAAAATGATCCCTCAGTATTGCAGCAGGGGATGGAGTGGGGGGAATTGGTTCCAGGACCACCCCCAAGCTCTCTCCCTGCCAATCCTGTCCAACCCCCCACCAAAAAAATTCCCAGGTGCTCAAGTCCCTTTTATAAAATGCCATAGAACAGTTGGCCCTCTGCATCAGGGTTCAGCATCTACAGGATCATCCATGGTTGGTTGAATCCAAGGATGTGGAATCTATGAATATGGTGGGCTGGGGGTGGGGGTGGGGGGTGTGCGGAGGGGCGCCCAGCTGTATGTGTCTTGAAATATCTCGAGATACAGAGGCTCAATCCAAGAAAATAACACTTAACTTTGAAAGTCTCTTATAAAGGAAACCAACATTTTGCCCTTCTCCTCTCTANAAGATGTGTATAAGAGACAGGGGTGGGGGTGGGGGGTGTGCGGAGGGGCGCCCAGCTGTATGTGTCTTGAAATATCTCGAGATACAGAGGCTCAATCCAAGAAAATAACACTTACTTTGAAAGTCTCTTATAAAGGAAACCAACATTTTGCCCTTCTCCTCTCTACTGACTTGGTGTCACCTTTCACAGTCTGAGTCCTACTTACATGTAATTCACATGACCCAAAGTTTAAGGGCATATAGGATAAGCGTCATAAAATGGCTCAGTTTAGGGCTCAACCGCCCTCCCCTCCAATGTGTCAACCCACCACCTGGAAAGTGTTAGTGTTAGTTGCTCCGTCATGTCTGACTTGTCGCAACTCCATGGACTGTAGCCCGCTAGGGCTCTCTGTGGGATTCTCCAGGCAGGAATACTGGTGTGGGTTGCCGTTCCCTTCTCCAGGTAATCTTCCCCACCCAAGGATCGAACCCCAAGCCACCACCTGGAAAGAGATAAGGCTAATCCACTGAGAGCTGTTCAGAAGGTTTTTGTGAAACAAAGCAAAAGTGCTTCTTGCTTTTGAAAGTGTTGTTTTCCCCAGGCTTAAGACCTTGTTATGGTCATAGCAAACTGCAGGGTATTCAAATCAGAGACCTTAGGTGGTTGAGGGGCCAGGCCTGAGCAAGCCCAGGCTATTCTGCCAAAGTCCACATGGAAGGAGATACCTTTCCTCCATTTGCTCCTTTCCAGAGTGCTAGGAACTGTTTTCCAAATTAGCGGAAATTAAATCCGTAAGAGAGGGCAGTGTAAAATAAAACTCTGAGCTGCTGCTGCTGCTGCTAAGTTGCTTCAGTCGTGTCCGACTCTGTGCGACCCCATAGATGGCAGCTCACCAGGCTCCTCCATCCCTGGGATTCTCCAGGCAAGAACACTGGAGTGGGTTGCCGTTTCCTTCTCCAATGCATGAAAGTGAAAAGTGAAAGTGAAGTTGCTCAGTCATGTCCGACTCTTAGAGATCCCATGGACTCCAAGAGGGAGGGTCAACTTAAAATAATACCCATTTTCTAATTTAACCTTTTATTGCCTGGGCAATAAGGATATAACCCCAGTGAAACCAACAGTGCATCTGGAGTGAAATTCTTTCATGAACCTTGGAGAAGAGAACCATCCATTTTTAAATGTTGAATATGTCTTTGCCACAGAGGTAAGACTTGCATAGCCTTGCTAGTAAGGAACAACATTGCTGTTAGTTTTTAAATTATTGACAGGCAGTAATTGTATGTGGACTTGCTGGCAGAAGATGAGAAATAGCTGATTCTCAACAGATCACACTTAGCATCACATTGCTCATTCTGTAAAATGATTAGTTCCCTGGTTTCACTGGTAGAGTTTCAGAATATTATATCTGTTTCTAATTCCTCCTCATCACAGCGTATCTTTCACTTCTTACTGCATTCATCTTAAGGTGTTAGAGAATCTCCTATGGCAGAAGTCTTCATGTGGAAAGTCAAGTTTCCAGAAAACAAAATCGTGTGTGTATATGTGTGTGCACACATAATTCAGAGAGAAGGAGAGAGAAACAAGGCTGAAGGCTGTTGCTAAGAGAGGATTATGCTAGGTTAAGTTGATTATCTCTATTTCTGCACCTATGTCATCAACAAGTTGTACTGATTCGACTTAAAAGAACATTCATTATAGAAAGGAAACAAGTCTAGCCTGTGGCTGCTTAGCTCATGAATAACACAAACAGGATAATTTCAAACTGATGACAGAAGACTGTATATAGTAAGGATGCTAGACCATATGAAAGAAACATCAGTTCTCAGTCCAGCCTACCTAAAACATTTCCTTTTTCTTTATTCTTGTATTATGGGACATGAGTCTCAGAATGAATGTGCTGGTGGATTCAGTAGAGTAAAATTTTAAAAATTTAAACTAAGAGTTTAAACTAAGAAGGAAGAACTTTGATATGAATAGTAAGACCTACTTTAAAACTTTTAATATAAAAAGATAAAACTGACTATGCTAAGTCACTTCAGTCGTGTCCGACTCTGTGCGACCCCATAGACGGCAGCCCACCAGGCTCCCCCGTCCCTGGGATTCTCCAGGCAAGAATACTGGAGTGGGTTGCCATTTCCTTCTCCAATGCATGAAAGAGAAAAGTGAAAGTGAAGTCGCTCAGTCTGTCCGACTGTTAGCAACCCCATGGACTGCAGCCCACCAGGCTACTCTGTCCATTGGATTTTCCAGGCAAGAGTACTGGGGTGGGGTGCCGTTGCCTTCCCCGAAAACTGACTATAAAATGCTTTAATTATTGCTAAACAGACATGAGCCAGAACATACTGGACTTAATTTGGGGGCTTTTTGAAACTGAGGTCCTCCACCCTCCTGCACCTGGTTTAGAATCGCTGCCAGGTGAGTGGATTACTGATGGGAGTGTGTCATACCTGCACTTGGGTGGGGCAGGAAACAAGACTTGGAACTACTGACCCAGACTGGAAGGTCTTAAACATCTTCCAGACAGTCTTACTTGTATCATTCACTTTCTTTCTAATGTGGTACAAAAGAAAACCTCAACTGGCTGCTGAATTTAAATAGTTATAAATGCTTGTAATTATAGGTAATAGAGTTTTAGTTTAAAATTTCATTTTTGTTTCCAAAGCATATCATATAATGTAGAAAATGTAGAAAAGTGATATAAAAGAAAATGCATTTCACCCATAATCTCATCACCTAGAGTCATTGTTGTCATTTTGGGTGTACCTCTTCAGCAGCTAGTCTGAGACTGTCCCAGTCTGTCCAGGACTCAGGAGAGTATCCTGGACATGGGATGTCCTGAGCTACAACTGAGAAAGTCCTGAGCCTAGCAAGATGAGTTGGTTGCCTCTGTGTGTGTGCATGCATGCTTGTTCGATTGCTCAGTTGTGTCCAGCTCTTTGAGACCCTCTGGAGCCCTGCCAGGCTCCTCTGTCCATGGAATTTTCTAGGTAAGAATACTGGAGTGGGTGCCATTTCCTCCGCCAAGGGATGTAGTAGTCTCCAAATTGAGAGTAACACAAGAATTGCTTGTTTAGTCCTGTCATCTAAGGCAACCAATGAAAAAGAAACAGAATAAACTAGTTGTTTTGGCTACTAAATTTGGGAGTGGTTTGGTTCTATCTATCTATCCATCCAGTCATCCATCTGTCATCTATCTAAAATTATTCACAGAGCTCTGTAACAGGATTTTAAAAATAACAGTATATTATGAATATTTTCATGTTTTAAAATTGTTCTCTGTGTCATCAGTTTTAATGGCTGCATGGAATTCCACTGAAGGGGCAACCACAATCTATTTGGCAACTACCATATCATTGGACACTTCTGTTTCTTCCTATTTTTCACTCTGGCCAACAGCACTAACCCAAACATCCTTGTAGTTAAATGTTGGCATACAAACTCCATGACCACTTATTAAAGATTCTTCCAAACATAATATCAAAAGATATTATTGTGAAGGCTTTTGATGAATATTTCCAAGTTGCTCTTCTTAAATATGCTAATTTGCAGACCCACTGACCATATAGGAGGATGCTCATTTTGCAAACAGTGGCTTTGGCACAGCTAAATAAACTCCCAAACTCTGTCAACTTGACAAGTTAATGGGACTTTCTTATATTTTACACTTCATCTCAGACATACCAGAGTGAGATACCTCTGGTCAGTTTAAAACTATGCCACGAGAATATATGCTGTGCAGCAGGTCCTGAAATTTACATAAATCATCACTTAAGCACTCAACATCATCAAATATTTATTTAACGTCCACCGTGGGTTAAGAATTGCAACCATGAGTCCAGATGCAATTTAGAATCTAGGGGAGAGAACAGAGACACAGTTCATTATCTTTGCCTTGGGAATATTTTTAGTCATGTACTTCTTTTTCTTTCCTTTTCATAGCTTTATAGAATCAAATTATGGGAAGACAGTCCTGCAGTTTGGAAAATTAAGCAATTCACAGTGTGAAATATAAAATAACTTTCATGAAAGAGCATAGCACCTATGTATGTGTTAATAAAAGGTGAAAGATTGAATTTCTGTGTAACCACCAAACAACTCAAGAAATAGAGCATTACCAACACCTGAGCCTCCATCCCACCCTCCTATGGGTCCTTATGGAATTGCAGTCCTCTTCCTGCAACCAAAGGGCAATCACCACTGTAACTTCACGGGAATCATTTCCTTTCTTTTCCTTCTTGCTCTTCCATTGTTTAGTTTGCCTGCCTTTAACTTTGTGTCAAGAATATCACAATGAATTACTATTCTGATTTTCTGTCTTTGCTCAACATTATGTAAGATTCATCTGTTTTTTTTTTTTTTGTCGGTAGTTGCATAATATTCCACAGTATAAATATGCCATAAATTTTAATCCATTCTACTGTTAATGGATTTGGATTGTTACCAATTTGAGGCTTTTGAGCCAGCCGAGGATTCATGATGAAACCATGGAGCAGATGCTGGGAGGTAATAGACTTCAGATTAGATACATAGATAAATCTAATTTTTAAAAGATAGTACTTCCTTTGTGATGAATTTTTCTCTTCCAGTGCTTTCAGCTTTGATGACACGCTTAATGTATAGTTCTGACTGTGAATCGTGTGAACTTGATTCTCTTTAGTTATAGCTGTTTTAAAGAGGGTTTTTGCCTTCCCGCCTGTGGCACTGTGTCAGTGCAGGAAATAATCACATGGATGGAGACCACTGCAGACTGCCTGGGTGCTCCACTCCTGCTGCAGTTGCTGTTCTTTGTGAAAAACTTGGAGTCCCTGGAAAATCTATGAGTTCAGAATTAGGATGGTGTTAAAGGAACGGACCCGGGAAAAGAAAGTAGATCCACCAAGTCAGAGGTTTATTTAGATTAGAAAACATTATATTTTAAGGAAGCAGCTGGCTCTTGGACGGTTGGGGCATTGTCTGTATGTAGACAAAAAGGGATATTTTTTTCCTGATTCAACATGAGTTCAAATCTGTTCCCACCACATAGACGTTATGTGATAATGAGTGACTTTACTCACCTGAGAATTATTCTTCTTTTGTAAAGCCAGGATGATAAAAGTGTTTAAAAAATTTAGACGTACTCACACACTATTTCACTCCCATGCTTCTAATAACAATTTTGCTCAAGTTATTGTATAAATACTACCACTGAATTACAAATGTGAAAGATCAATTTGACCATATTTTTAAACTTGAAATAGGTGAGTTTACCATATGAAGTATACAGAGCTGCTTTCGGCTTTGTTCTGACTAATATATTGGAAGACTATCTTTCTTACACCTTTTTGGAAAAACCATATAGACTTATTTTTGAAAAAGTGTTATGGGAAAAAGTATATGTGGAAAAATCTCACAAGTACCTGAAACAAAAATATACTTTTCTGATTATTAGAGCAGCCATCAAATTGGTATATTGATGTTAATTGAGGCTTGACATAATCATACTAAATTCTCACTGAAGTGGATTTATTTTTCTTCTTTGGTTTGTAATTGTAATCCATCTGCTTGTGGCCTAGACCAAGCAGACTTTACTTATTAAGGTATATGCACAATCTAATAAAGCAATATGGGATATACTAGAAAAAATTAAAGAGTGAGACTACAAGTGGTTACCTCAGATATGCAGATGACACCACCCTTATGGCAGAAAGCAAAGAAGAATAAAGAACCTCTTGATGACAGTGAAAGAGGACAGTGAAAAAGTTGGCTTAAAACTCAACATTCAGAAAACAAAGATCATGGCATCTGGTCCCATCACTTCATGGCAAATAGATGGAGAAATAAAGGAAACAGGGACAGACTTTATTNATATGGGATATACTAGAAAAAATTAAAGAGTGAGACTACAAGTGGTTACCTCAGATATGCAGATGACACCACCCTTATGGCAGAAAGCAAAGAAGAATAAAGAACCTCTTGATGACAGTGAAAGAGGACAGTGAAAAAGTTGGCTTAAAACTCAACATTCAGAAAACAAAGATCATGGCATCTGGTCCCATCACTTTATGGCAAATAGATGGAGAAATAAAGGAAACAGGGACAGACTTTATTTTGGGGAGCTCCAAAATCACTGCAGATGGTGACTGCAGCCATGAAATTCAAAGACGCTTACTCCTTGGAAGAAAAGCTATGACCAACCTAGACAGCATGTTAAAAAGCAGAGACATTACCTTGCCAGCAAAGGTCTGTCTAGTCAAAGCTATGGTTTTTCCAGTAGTCATGTATGGATGTGAGAGTTGGACTATAAAGAAAGCTGAGCACTGAAGAATCGATGTTTTTGAACTGTGGTGTTGGAGAAGACTCTTGAGAGTCCCTTGGACAGCAAGGAAATTTAACCAGTCCATCCTAAAGGAGATCAGTCCTGGGTGTTCATTGGAAGGACTGATGCGGAAGCTGAAACTCTTAATACTTTTGGCCACTGATGCACAGAACTGACTTCTTGGAAAAGCCCCTGATGCTGGGAATGATTGAAAGCAGGAGGAGAAGGGGATGATAGAGGATGAGATGGTTGAATGGCATCACTGACTCAAAGGACATGAGTTTGAGCAGGCTCCGGGAGTTGGTGATGGACAGGGAAGCCTGGCGTGCTGCAGTCCATGGGGTCACAAAGAGTCAGACACAACTGAGTGAGTGACTGAACTGAACTGAACAAATGGTTAAAATGTAGTATTAATATTTGTGACCTGAAATATAGCCTGTTAATAGTATTCAGCTTTTGGTCTTTAAAAATAACTTTCAAGGCTTAAGGAATTGTAGATATAAAAAAATGACATAACTGAATTTAGGCTTAAATTCTTCTGATGAGGCATTTGAAAGTACCTTTAAATCTGTCACATTGTAAAGACTATTGATCTGTGCCTTTTATATTCATCTCCTTAAGTTAAATATTATACTTATCATTAGGAACTTCAATAATTCAATGGGCAGATTCTCCACCAGAAAATTGTTAGAATGTAAGGTTAAAATACAGCATTAAATACAGATGAAAACTTTGTAGATAAGAGATAGTCCCTGTCTTAAAAATAATACACTTTTGTACAATACACTTAAAACTAATGCAAAGTTAGTGTGGTAATGGGAACATATGAAATATCTCAGATTTAAGCAGTTATATACAAACAGGGTTTTTTTCCCCCCCTTTTTGGTGAGATAATTAATATCTGATTAAATGTGTTCACTCCTCTTCAGTTGTTTGGAAAGGTTTGAGAAGGATAGGTATTACTCTACTTTAAATATTTGATATAATTTCCCTGTGAAGCTGTCTGATTTTGGACTTTTGACTTTTGGTTTTTTTTTGACTAATTCAATGTAATTACTAGTAATCAGTATGTTCAGCTTTCTGTTTTTTTTTTTTTTTCTGATTCAGTCTTGAAAGATTTTTTTTTCTAGAAATTTATTTCTTCTAGGATGTCCAATTTGCTGGCATATTCTAGGTAGTCTCTTCTGATAGTTTGCATTCCTGTGATATCAGTTGAAACTTTTGTTTCTAATTTTATTTATTTGAGCCCTCTATCTTTTTAAATTGATGAGTCTGCCTATTTTTGTTTACATTTTGTCAATTATGTTTACCTTTTTTAAAGAATTAACTCTTAGTTTCATTGGTCTTTCCTGTTTAATTTATTGCTGCTCTGATCGGTATTCTTTCCTTTCCTCTACTAATTCTGAAATTTTGCTTTTGTTTTTCTTTTTTCTCTAGTTCCTTTGGGTGTAAAGTTAGGTTGCTTATTTGAAATTTTTCATTTCTTGAGGGAAGCTGGTATCACTATAAACTTCCCTCTTAAAACTGCTTTGCTGCGTCACATAGGTTCTGGCTTTTCATGTTTCTTTTCCAAGGTTAGGGAGCTTTTCAGCTACTCTTCCATAAAATGTTTTCTACCCCTTCTCCTTCTGGGACCCTTATAATGCAAACATTCGTACGTTCTGATGCTGCCTCCGAGGTCTCTTAAACCATCCTCAGTTTTAAAAATTTATTTTTC
Source organism: Oreotragus oreotragus (assembly GCA_006410675.1). Lineage (NCBI taxonomy): Eukaryota > Metazoa > Chordata > Mammalia > Artiodactyla > Bovidae > Oreotragus > Oreotragus oreotragus. The sequence goes on from SJYX01004490.1 coordinate 284,271, forward strand.
TCTTTGCTCTTTTAATTAGATGATTTCCACTATTTTGTTTTCCAGGTCACTTATGCATTCTTTTGTATCATCTAATTTGCTATGAATCCCTCAATCGGTGTATTTCTATTTTACATATTGTATCCTTCAACTCTGATTTTTTTTTTTTGTATTTATTTATTTTTTTACACGAACTCCCAAACATGAACCCCCCTCCCACCTCCCCCCCCACATCTCAACTCTGATTTTTTAAAATGTTTCCTCTTTGTACCTCCATTGTTCTCCCAAGTTCAGTGAGCATCTTTATGATCATTGGTTTCAAATTTTTATCAGATGAATTACTTTGTTTCATTAGAGTTTTTTTTTTTCTGGAGTCTTATCTTCTTTTGTTTGGAGCAGACTGCTCTGTCTTCTCGTTTTGTCTGATTTTGGGTTTGTTTCTGTGAACTAGGCAAAACAGTTATCTCTCCTGGTCTTGTGAAGGAAGACCCTGTGTCTTGTGAAGGAAGACACTGTGTATGCTCGATGGCTTCGGTGGGAAGCTCCAACTGGAGTGAGCAAGAAAGTGGGGAAAATCTCTTCTCTTTTCTTTGTCAAAAAGTTTTTCTTGAGTGGTTAGCATTAATTCAAGGGCTTTCCCAGTGGCTCACCTGCATGCAGCACAGGAGATGTAGGAAACCTGGGTTCGATCCCTGGGTCGGAAAGATCCCCTGGAGGAGGGCATGGCAACGCACTCCAGTATTTTTGCCTGGAGAATTCCATGGACGGAGGAGCCTGGTGGGCTATGATCTGTGGGGTTGTGGAGTCGGACATGGCTGAAGCAACTGAGCAGAGCACAGCATTGATTCTAAAAGTTGAGAATTCCTATTGCTCTGAGTTTCCTCGAACACCTAAATTATGAATTAAGTAAGAATTTGGGAGCTAACCCCTAGAACTCCCATGTCACTGAAGAAGCTCTTGTCTCTGTCTGAATTCCCCATGAAAACCAAAAAGTTATCCAGCAGCTCAAAACAGGTCAAACACCATAGTCGATACCGTGTTAGGGCAGCATACCCTGTATATGGTGATGCGCAGGCTCACTTAATATGCCAGTCAGAAATGGACCACACTTTCAGAGTGCTGAGTGCTGTTCAGATGTATGATGAGGGGTGCGGTGGGGGGTTTGTCTCTTATACACATCTAGATGTGTATAAGAGACAGATGTTGATGTATGGCAAAAACCATCACAATATTGTAAAGTAATTACCCTCCAATTAAATAATAAAAAAGATGTGTGACGAACATGCTAGTGAACGTGGATGTATGTCTGCATAGGAGAAGCAGCAGAAACTGGGTGGGGCAGTGGGTGTTCACTCAGACTCAGAAACTATTGATCTTGTGTCCCCTTAAAGTATGGAAGAAACGTCAGTATTTTAGTTCTGGTACTGTTTTAATTCAGTTTCTTCTGGCTTCCATTCACCTTTAACCATCTGCTCACGTCACCATTGAGGGGATTAGAGGAGCATGGGCTTTTAACTCAGGATGCAGATAGCATTTTCACCATATTTTTGTGGTTAGGTAGGCTTTTTGTTTTTAAACTCTCTTTTTCCAAAGATAGGGACAGCAGAGAACAATTTTGAAATTTCATCACATTCAATTTCCAGTACTGTTCAGGATTTTTGATGGAAAATTTGTTGCATGGGATCTATGTCCAATGAACTTGGCAGGAAGATTGACATGAATTAGCAACTGTTCCCCTGAGACTCGCTAAACTTACTTCAGATGGTTTCCATTATGTGGGGTGTGCCACTAACAGCCCTTGTAAAATGAGGATAGTGGTGTCTGTCTTATTGGAGGCTTAAAGGACATAATGTATGTAGAACACTTAGCACAATGCCTCAAAAAAAAACATTTGTTACTAATATATTTGGAACCTAATAATCTATCTTTACTGTTGGTAAGGATAGGCAGGACTTGTGAATTACTATTAGATAAATAGCTGATAAAACTAGCTTGAAAGCTAGACAGAAGACATGCAGCTGGACAGCCATGCTGTTGTTTCGCTGACAGTCTCTCTGGTCCAGTGATGACCTAAGTGGGCTTAGTCTCGCTTGCAGGTCTCCCAGATGTGCAGCAGCAACTGGGTTTCTGTCTCTTTTTATTTCTTCCTTTCAGAGCTGCTCTTATGTGGCCTTATAACCAGGCAGGAGTATTTGACAATCCCAGTGGTGGATGAATCTCCTATGTGTGTGTGTAGTGTTCATATGTGCATGTTGGTACATGAATTTAGTCTTCATTACGTCTGTATCCCCTCACCCAGAGCAATGTGCTGACTCCTAAAAAAAAGGCCAGTGATACCTGAAACGGGCTCCAGCAGAGTATATTTATGTGTGCAGTAAGCCCGGGGTCCTGAGTGACGTGCTCATGAATGTTAGACCATGTTTATAGCTTGAAATGCAAAAGTTTTACAGATGGACTTTTTTTCACGTGCCTTAGACTCCCAGGGAGTCATAAACTTTTTCTGTAAAGGACTGGATAATAAATACTTCGGACTTTGTGGACTACGTACCGTTTCTGTCACATATTCTTTCTTCCCCCTCTCTCTTTTCCTTCCTTCCTCCCTCCCTTCGACCTGCTCTTCCTTGCTTCCTTCTTTCTTTTGTAAGAAACAATGCTTAAAATACGTAAAAATCATTCACGGGGGTGAGGTGGGGAATAGGGAGGTGTCAGGTGAGAAGTCCTGTATAAGACTGAGGCCAGAGGCCCCCAGGCCGTTACGTGCCTACCTTTCCCCCGTATGACATCAAAGTAGGACATACTGAGAACATGTGATCTCGTGGACTTTGGGGAATCAGGCTGGTTGATGCCCTCTTCTTGAGGCATTCTTTTGCTGATGGGGAGTGGAATTGGTTAAGTCAACAACACCACTTCTTTGTAGCCACATCATTACAGAGTAAACGAGGTGATGGTAAATTTCTCTACTGGACTGAGCAGTACATCATTAGTGAGTGTCATGAATGCTGGGGTAAAATTTTGTGAAGTCCTTTGAGGTGAAAGGCACAATCATAAATATTAATTATAGCCATTGTTTTGATGAAATGAGGTTTACTGGAGGCACAGAAGTCTCTAAATCTACCTATTAAACTGCACTCCAGCTCTTCAGTTCTTGAACGAAGAGGTTACATTATACTAGAGAAGAAGTCCATGGGATTCTGCAGTGGTCTGAAATCTAATAAAAAGTTGATTTTTCATATATGATACTATTTTAGAAATGCCTTCCAAAACCTTTCAGAGTCATTTTGATTGAGAAAAAAGAATTCAATAAAGAAACATTTTAAGCTATTAGTCGCAAAGAGTCGGACATGACTGAGCGACTGAACTGAACTGAACTGGGTGCTTTTTATCAGAAATGCAGTAACAAAGTCAAGTTATTGGTGCAAACCCCCAGACAAAACCCCATCTACAGAGTGAAATTTTTAAGGAGGTATAAAACACACTTATGGCCTTTTGAAATAGTCATGAAAGAGGAGAAGAAAGCTTGAATAAACATATTTTCCATATTTTATATGTGTTACTATGGAGAAAGATAATTAGAAAGTTATTGAGTATTCCATTTAGATCAAAACGTTTCCTTTGTGCATTGCTGCACTAGCCCCAGAGCCATAAACTATGAAGGTGGAAGGTGCTGATTATTTACCATCCTTATAAATGTCACCTTTTAAAGTCCCAGTGTTTGAAAAAGAAACGGGACAGTGTGTCACCATGTTAAAGGAAACTTACTTAGAAATAAAGGGACATGGTAAAACTCAAAGCGAATCTGTGGGTGATTGTTTCAATTTGTACATAGACTTGTAAAAAAAAAAAAAAAAGGAGACCCAAAGGCTTGCTTTTTAGTGTAATATTTCTTTTTCTAAAGTAAAAATTATAAAATAAGGAAAGTGATTTTAAAAATCATATATCCTAATATTCAGGGGGGAAAAAAACCACTATTAAAATGTTATCTTTATTTATCTACCTATTTTGAAAATAATTAGCTGATATTGTGATTTTTTTTGACAGGTTGTTGATTAGCAATGTTTCAGGTATACGGAAAAGTGATTTGGTATTATATACATGTAAATATATTCTTTCATATTATAGGTTATTGAAAGATTGAATATAGTTCCCTGTGCTTTACAGTAGGTCCTTGTTACTTATCTGTTTTATCAATATTGTTTTATAACCAGTTTTTTCACTTAATATACCAGATCACCTTTGCATGCCATCTATTCATTTAATTTTTATAGAGTTACACTTTGGAAAGACAATTTTAATGGCCACACAATTTTCTGATTATGGTTTGCTTAACCAATCCTGTTGGACATATAGGTGCATTGGTCAGAATGCCTTGGGTGGCAATGACAGAAACTGATATCAAAAATATTTATCCACAAAGGGGAATTTGCCATCTCTTGCTATATGGAAAAAAGGGGTGGGATTGTCCTCAGAATCCTTCGGATCCAGAACTGGAAGTATAAGGACTGTCTTTCCATTTCTCTGCCTCAAGTCTTGGGTTCTTTGGTGCAGTTGCATTCTCTGTCACTTCAGATGGCCCCTTGAATGGAGATGACCGTTAGTAGCACCAGAGTTACAGGACAGTCCCTGGGGAAGGCTCAGCAATGCCAAAGGAGAAAGAATTCTTTCTCTCTGGTTGGGGAGAGAAAGGCTGGGGAGTCTCTGGAAAAGAAAGGCTCCCCTTTGGGCAGGTGCTCACTCCTGGACCAATTGCTAGAGCTAACAGGCATCGATCCAGTAGCCTGGTCCTTGGTCATGGACCTCCCTGTGGTCAACGGGACAGGTGGGATTTATAGACCTATTCAAATGGGGAAGGTACAGTGTTTCCGCATATGAAGTTGGGGGAGGTTGTTCCCAGGAGATGGGAAGATATAGTGCTATCAAGATAAATATAAGCCTGGTCTATGTGAAGGGTATATCCCTAGTCTGTACTGAGCTATCTGTTATAAGCAATTGACTCATGCCTCTAGAGACACAGATCAACACTACTGAGATAAGGTTCAGATGCACTCTGTCACAGATCACTCATTCAATTAAACCTATGGTGAGCAAGGGCAATGGGGGTGGCCACTGCACCATTCTCCATCATCCTAGGGAAAAGAATTGAGCTTGTTCTTTTTATCCTGCTGGATAAGGGAATGACTTACTGCTCCAGGATTCTTGCCTGGATAATCCCATGGAGAGAGGAGACTGGCGGGCTACAGTCCCTGGAGTTGCAAAGAGGTGGACGACTATTGAGCAACTAACACTTTCACTTTTCATTATGTCAGCTGTTACCAGTTCATGCAATTAAATGCTTGTGTTTACAGCTAAACATTAAGCTAAAATTTAAAAATCTATGTCAAGTTGTTTTCTTCAGATCTCTGTTGCATTTTTCTCAACAACTTCAGAGGATTAGAACAGATTATTAGGTTGATCAGTTCAGTTCAGTTCAGTTGCTCAGTCATGTCCAACTCTTTGTGACCGCCATGGACTGCAGAATGCCAGGCTACCCTGTCCATCACTAACTCCTGGAGCTTATTCAAATTCATACCCTTTGAGTTGGTGATGCCATCCAACCATCTCATCCTCTGTTGTCCCCTTCTCCTCCTGCCTTCAATCGTTCCCAGCATTAGGGGCTTTCCAAATGAGCCAGTTCTTCACATCAGGTGGCCAAAGTATTCGAGTTTCAGCTTCAGCATCAGTCCTTCCAATGAATTTTCAGGCCTGATTTCCTTTAGGATGGACTGGTTGTATCTCCTTGCAGGCTAAGGGACTCTCAAGAGTCTTCCGCAGCATCACAGTTCAAAAGCATCAATACTTCAGTGCTCAGCTTTCTTTATAGTCCGACTCTCACGTCCATACATGACTACTGGAAAAACTATAGCTTTGACTAGATGGACTTTGTTGGCAAAGTAATGTCTCTGTTTTTTAATATGCTATCTAGGTTGGTCATAACTTTTCTTCCAAGGAGCAAGCATCTTTGAATTTTATGGCTGCAATTACCATCTGCAGGGATTTTGGAGCCCCTCAAAACAANTTAAAAACATCAATTCTTCAGCACTTAGCTTTCTTCACAGTCCAACTCTCACATCCATACATGACCACTGGAAAAACCATAGCCTTGACTAAACCGATATTTGCAGGCAAAGTAATGTCTCTGCTATTTAATAAGCTGTCTAGTTTGGTCATAACTTTTCTTCCAAGGAGCAAGCATCTTTCAATTTCATGGCTGCAGTCACCATCTGCAGTGATTTTGGAGCCCCCCAAAATAAAGTCTGTCGCTGTTTCCCCATCTATTTCCCATGAAGTGATGGGACCAGATGCCATGTTCTTTTTCTGAATGTTGAGTTTTAAGCCAGCATTTTCACTTTGCCCTTTCACTTTCATCAAGAGGCTCTAGTTCGTCGCTTTCTGCCATAAGGGTGGTGTCATCTGCATATCTGAGGTTATTGATATTTCTCCCAGCAATCTTGATTCCAGCTTGTGCTTCATCCAGTCCAGCATTTCTCATGATGTACTCTGCATATAAGTTAAATAAGCAGGGTGACAATATACAGCTTTGACGTACTCCTCTCCCATTTTGGAACCAGTCCATTGTTCCATGTCCTCTTCTAACTGTTCCTTTTTGACCTGCATACAGATTTCTCAGGAGGCAAATCAGGTGGTCTGGTATTCCCATCTCTTTAAGAATTTCCCACAGTTTGTTGTGATCCAGAGTCAAGGGCTTTGGCACAGTCAATAAAGCAGAAGTAGATATCACTTATATGTGGAATCTTAAAAAAAAAAAAAAATGTGATCCAAGGACCTTATTCACAAAACAGACTCTCAGACTTAGAGAACGAACTTATGGCTACCAGAGAGGAAGTGTGGGGACGGGCGGGAGAGACTCAGAATCTGGGATTGCCATGTACACACTGCTATATTTAAAATAGATAACCAACAATATATGGCACAGGGAACTCTTCTCAATACTCTGTAGTAACCTAAATGGAAAAGGAATTTGAGACAAAATAGATACATGTACATATATAACTGGACCACTCTGCTGTATACCTGAAACTAACTCAATATTGCTAATCAACTGTACGCCAATACAAAACAAAAATTTTTTTTAAAAAACCAGTACATTGTGCTCTTTATTAAGTAAAAAAATCTTCAGAAGCAGAAGAATTACAGAATTACAGTTTTGAAATTAGTGTTTCCATTGCTGCATTTGTAATAGCCAAGACAAGGAAGCAACCTAAATGCCCATCAACAGATGAATAAAGAAAATGTGATACATACATACAATAGAATATTACACAGCCATAAAAAAAGAATGCAATCATGCATTTGCAGCAACATGGATAGACCTGGAGATTATCATACTAAATGAAATAAGTCAGACAAGAGAAAGATAGATATCATATGGTAACCCTTACATATGGAATCTGAAACAAAAATACAAATGAGCTTATTTACAAAACACAAATAGGCCCACAGACATAGAAAACAAACTTACAGTTATCAAAGAGCAATGAGGGCAGGATAAATTAGGAGAATGGGATTAACANTGGGGATGATCTGGAGGGATGATGTGGGGTGGGAGGTGGGAGGGGGGTTCATGTTTGGGAGTTTGTGTAAAAAAACAATAAATTAATTAATAAATAAATTTTAAAAAATAAATGAATTTTTTTAAAACTTGCATTCATATAATAATGAATAATTATATTTTTCATGCTATTTGGAATACTTTATTGCATATTTAAGACATGAATTTGAAATACTAATTTGAAATACTGTGGTTACCTATTCACATTTTAAATATGTGAAAATTTTAAATGTCACATTTTTAATGTGTACTCAATTGATAAATACGTGTATGACCCAAGCATGTAACTCGGGTCATAAATGAATGAATTAAATTAATGAATTATGGATCACACTAATAACATATGAAACAGAGAGACTGTTCATTCAAGAAGAAATTCAATGACAAAGGTAAGCAAGAAACAAGTAAGTACACCTGATTCTCTGCAGAAATCTTGAGGATAGATGTGGAACTCTATATGGAATGGGACCTGAAGATTTGAAACAATCCTCCTTAAAGAAGGAAATGGCAACCCACTCTAGTATTCTTGCCTAGAAAATCCCATGGACGGAGGAGCCTGGTGTCCATGGGGTTGCAAAGAGTCGGACACAACTGAGCAACTTCACTCCTTAAAGGACAATGGATTCACCAGGTAGTATCTGTCTCTTATACACATCTAGATGTGTATAAGAGACAGGTCTTGGCATTCATTTCTTCTAACACTGCCTAGAAAATCCCATGGACGGAGGAGCCTGGTGTCCATGGGGTTGCAAAGAGTCGGACACAACTGAGCAACTTCACTCCTTAAAGGACAATGGATTCACCAGGTAGTATGGGGTTGACACAATTTTGAAAAATGCAGTATATTACTATTTTCATATTAGAGCTACTTTTGTGAAATAAACAGAATTAGTTTCTTCAATATTGAAAAAGAATGTAAAGCAAAGATTAAAAGAGAATTAGTGCATTTTTAACTTTCAATTATAATAGCTTTCCTTGTGGCCCACAGTCTAATCTTATATAGGCAGCTATTTCCCTAACACTGATATACTTGTACAGTTTAATACATTTTAAAACAATATGTATTTGAAAAATTAAGGGCCATCAATAATGCTTATAGCTGAAATTACTATTTTTGGTTGGCTTAATCATAGGAATGTAATTTCATTGATTTTGGACTTGTAATTCTACTAGGTACAATTTCTAGTTTTCTAATTATTAAAAAGAAAAATGAAGGAATTCTATGAACAATTTGGAAGTTGTTTAATAACCTTTATTTTCTTTGCATGCATGCAAAGGGTCAATCCTCTCTGACTCTTTCAATCCTATGAAGTGTAGCCTGCCAGGCTCCTCTCTCTGTGGGATTTTTCAGGCAAGAATACCGAAGTGGGTTTCCATTTCCTTCTCTAGGGAGTCTTCTCGACCCTGGGGACTCAACTTGCTTCTCCCTCACTGGCAGGTAGATTCTTTAACACTGAGTCACCAGGGAAGCTTTATTTCCATTACTTGCCTTTAATTAGCTCATTTTCTCATGCTCAAGTTCTGGAACCTTTTTTCAGATATTTTTGTTATCATAAAAATCCTACCAAATGTCTTAAGAAATCTCAGTAGAAAAATATAGAATATTACTTGCAATTAGGATTGCAAATATAGAATCCTATTTTAGGCATCAATTCATGCTACTTGTGAAAACTAGCTTTTTAACAGATATCAATATCCTACTTCTTTCTCTTTGGACTAGTCTCTGTGTTATAAAGAAAGCACATTTTACTCTAAACAATGTTCAGTAAATAAGGATCTATAAAATAACTTCAGTTTATTTAAAATGCATATTAACAAAGCATAATGTAAATTCTTATTCATCAGTTGAACAAAATATGACACTGTATCCATCATACGAGATAACTGGGGATACAGAGGGAAAAAAAAAGCTCCTTTTCTACTTTTTAATTCCTTAATGTTTGAAGACCTTGAAAAATAATCAATAGTATGAATCAATATTTGGGAGAAATGTGTTACTATATTGGCTGCATTTTAACTTTAATTGTCTTGATATATAGCTTGACGAAAGGATGCAGAAAAGAACAGATAATGAGGAGGACAATAATAGAAGTTCAGTTCAGTTCAGTTCAGTCGCTCAGTCGTGTCCGACTCTTTGTGACCCCATGAATCGCAGCATGCCAGGCCTCCATGTCCACCATGAACTCCCGGAGTTCACTCAGACTCACAGCCATCGAGTCCGTGATGCCATCCAGCCATCTCATCCTCTGTCGTCCCCTTTTCCTCCTGCCCCCAATCCCTCCCAGCATCAGAGTCTTTTCCAATGAGTCAACTCTTCGCATGAAGTGGCCAAAGTACTGGAGTTTCAGCTTTAGCATCACTCCTTCCAAAGAAATCCCAGGGCTGATCTCCTTTAGAATGGACTGGTTGGATCTCCTTGCAGTCCAAGGGACTCTCAAAAGTCTTCTCTAACGCCACAGTTCAAAAGCGTCAATTCTTTGCCACTCAGCCTTCTTTACAGTCCAACTCTCACATCCATAGAAGTAGATAACTGAAATTTAATGAAATAGTGTAAGCTGTGTCTATACAAAATGTATTTATTTTTAAAACATTTTTTAGTGATTGTCCTTAAAAGCTATAAAATGTTTAAAATACATTATGAAAACTTGGGTCCCAGTTCTGCTACTGTCACACAAAAGCTTTAAGCCAATCAGCAAATTTCATTAAATCTTAGTGAATCATTTGTTTCATTACTACACTGAGAATTTAGAACCTATAAAGAGAATCATTCGGAACATGTTAATATTTAAGATTATATAACTGATAGTAAAACTCTACTTAGAACAGCTTAATGTTTATTAGATCATGTAATTTGCAATTAATTAGCTTATTGTGTGTCAAGTAATGTTGGCAAAGCTACTTTCCCATACTTCCTCCCTCAATCACTCATGTATTCTTTATGCAATCATTCACTGCTCTATCTAAGCTCTAGAAACACAATGGTGACCAAAACAATGGCAGTTGTTTAGAGAGGTATTCACCAACCTTCAGGCTGTGACTCTTTAAAGATTTCAAGAAAATGTAGAAAGGGTTCTTTTATTAAAGGAAAAATGACCTAGATTTNAGCAATTATATGCCAATAAATTGGACAACGTGGAAGAAATGGACAAATTCTTAGAAAAATACCACTTTCCAAAACTGAACCAGAAAGAAATAGAAAATCTTAACAGACCCATCACAAGCACGGAAATTGAAACTGTAATCAGAAATCTTCCAGCAAACAAAAGCCCAGGTCCAGACGGCTTCACAGCTGAATTCTACCAAAAATTTCGAGAAAAGCTAACACCTATCCTACTGAAACTCTTCCAGAAAATTGCAGATTTTCTTTTAAAACTGAAACATTTAAGAACCTTCTGAGTGTGTACTGAGTAATCCCATGTAAAGATTAGCTAGGATCAGATAGACTTGTTCAAGATTCAATTAGTTGTTATATCTGGCTCTTTTAGGCTATTGATGTTTACTTCTATTTAAAAAGATCACTGATTTCTGTGCATTTTGTAAACAATCACTTACCGAATTTAATGTGATGTGGGAAACACATTTTTCTTAATTTTATCACATAGATTTAATTATTAAACTATGGGTAATTAGCTTTGATCATTTATACTATTTTATATAATTAAGTCCAAAATTTACCATATAGATAATGTATAAAAATAAACTGAAGTACAGTTTAATGAGGAAACACACTATGACAATTATTCCACAGAGTGTTTTAAGATTCAGGGGTATATAAGTCTCATTTGCTGGGTTAATATATTTATGTAGCACATTAAATGTTTCAAAACCTTGCAAATCAATTTTTTTTTTTTTTTTTTTGCCTTTTCATATTGTTCGTGGGATTCTCAAGGCAAGAATACTGAAGTGCTTCGCCACCATTAGATTGATGGTACAGTATGAAAACTGAAGAACTGTAGTGCCCAGGCTATTCTGTTTCAGACCTTAGTACTGAGTGTTCTTGCTTCCGAGTACTTGGCTGTATGTGCTTTTCCTTTTATTTAATACATTGGTTTCAATTTGACCAAGTCCTGTTTCCTAAATTAAGAATTCGCTGCATTAAGAAGTCCATTATCCAAACTACAACTTGCTATAATTGTTGCACATACAAGCCAGTAACACTTTAAGTTGTCCTGGAGTCTGAGCAAGACTCCTTTCATTTGTTCTCTCAAGAGAATCGAGTTTAAATGTATTGTGCGTTACTTGCTCTCATCTTAACCACATTATTAAGCGACATCTCTTTGAAGATTGTGCAAAAGTCTATGAGGAAATTGGGTAAGACCCAGAAAACAAAACAAGCTGTTGCTGTTCAGTCCCTAAGTTGTGTCCGATTCTTTATGACCCCATGAACTGCAGCACACCAGACTCCTCTGTCCTCCACGACCTCCCTGAGTTTGCTCAAATTCATGTCCATTACTTAGTGATGCTATCTAAAAAAGGCTGTATCTTAGAGGAGAGGCTGCATGTGATGAAGAATGCCTCATAGACTCCTCACCTTCTCGTAAGGCCAAAAGGCACTGGCAACCCCAGACTGACTCCTGTCACTTGCCACAAATCTTTAAGCAGTAGCCATTTCAAAACAGTTATCTTGTTTATTTTGCTGAGTCTTATTTGAACTTTTATGTATCTTTAACATGTTACCCCATTGTTTATTTAGCTTACAGTGCATGTTTGTGGCAGTGCAGAAGGAAAAACATAACTCATATCTGATTCTGTACAGTATCATTAAATACTGCATACAAAGATACCCACTAATGAGTTCACTAAGTGTTAAATAATTAGATAATTGGTATTTTAAAATGTTCTGCAGCATGCAGGAATCCTTGATGCATTGTTATGTAGATGTCTAAGAGTGTTTCAGTAATGTTTGGGAAAATTAGTTGGGATTTTCAGAGACGCTGGGAACATATTATTTTTCACATTAAAAATAATGGATTTATAGTCTTGGTCATCCAAAAATTAGCTAGTCCATTTTGGGGAAAGGATTAACCTTACAATGCAACATATTTTTCAGAGTCGGCTAATGAGGCATTCCTGTCTAAACTAATTAAAATTGGATATTATTTGGATAAACTCACAGCAAATGCCTCATGACTGAAGTATAGTGCATACGGCGTGTGCCATCACACCCCATCATTCTTTCTCATATAGTATCTAATCCAAAGGAATTTAATGATTTCACTTTTAAATAAATTATTTGAGGGTAAAGCCAACATGCTATTCATCTTTGCACGTGAAGGGGGTCAGAAAATGTCACTCTAAAATATGCCATTTATACATAAGGACTATTTTGAGCTTAAGGCAATTAAGAAACAGCAAAGGTAGGAATAGCTCTCTGCCCTCCCTCTTTCTGACTAAAAGCAGGGCATAATTTCACTTTTGTGAAGATATTTCCATTTATAAAGAAAATTTCCATTTGTGTTTTCCTCCTTCATAAATCTCTGCAAATAGCCCTTATCACCTCAGATAACTTGAGTCTGCTTAACAAACCTTTTTAAACAACCCTTATTTATCACGTATTTCCTCATCTTCTTCTAAAACATAGAAAGGCCAGAAGCACAAACCAACCAGCTTCTCCTGTTTTCTGTCTGGCCACTTTACCCCATTTTATCACCCTTTGTTAAAATGGTATAAGTAAGACCCTGGGTGTAACTAACTCTTTGGGGTTTTCACTTTTCTGTGAGGCCCCTGTGTGTACATGAAATAAACCTTCTTCTCCCATGAATATGTCTTTAGTCGGTTTACTTCTCAGACTCCAGTCATTGAACCTGAGTGAGTACAGGAAAGGATTTTGTTTTCTTCTACATACACAGTTTGCAGTGTTCTACATGTAGCATATGCCCAATATATTATTTTTAAAGAGGTAAAATGTGTTTCACTCAGTGTTAATACCAGCTATGTCTCCACAACTCAGTGGAAATCTGCAACCTCTTATGTTGATTTTAGTAAACAAATGGTCAAGTTAGATGATTCAGACACTGCAAGTGAATTAGGTTTTGAAATTTTGTTGCCATATCTCAGACACTACCTGAAACTACCAGTTCAGTTCAGTTCAGTCGCTCAGTTGTGTCCAACTCTTTGCGACCCCATGAATCGCAGCACGCCAGGCCTCCCTGTCCATCACCATCTTCCGGAGTTCACTCAGACTCACGTCCATCGAGTCAGTGATGCCATCCAGCCATCTCATCCTCTGTCGTCCCCTTCTCCTCCTGCCCCCAACCCCTCCCAGCATCAGAGTCTTTTCCAATGAGTCAACTCTTCACATGAGGTGGCCAAAGTACTGGAGTTTCACCTTTAGCATCATTCCTTCCAAAGAAATCTCAGGGCTGATCTCCTTCAGAATGGACTGGTTGGCTCTCCTTGCAGTCCAAGGGACTCTCAAGAGTCTTCTCCAACACCACAGTTCAAAAGCATCAATTCTTCGGCACTCAGCCTTCTTCACAGTCCAGTTCTCACTCCATACATGACCACTGGAAAAACCATAGCCTTGACTAGATGGACTTTTGTTGGCAAAGTAATGTCTCTGCTTTTGAATATGCTATCTAGGTTGGTCATAACTTTTCTTCCAAGGAGTAGGCGTCTATTAATTTCATGGCCGCAGTCACCATCTGCAGTGATTTTGGAGCCCCCCAAATAAAAGTCTGACACTGTTTCCACTGTTTCCCCATCTACTTCCCATGAAGTGATGGGCCCAGATGCCATGATCTTCATTTTCTGAATGTTGAGCTTTAAGCCAACTTTTTCACTCTCCTCTTTTACTTTCATCAAGAGGCTTTTTAAGTTCCTCTTCACTTTCTGCCATAAGGGTGGTGTCATCTGCATATCTGAGGTTATTGATATTTCTCCCAGTCCAGTTCAGTTCAGTTCAGTCGCTCAGTCGTGTCCGACTCTTTGCGACCCCATAAATTGCAGGACACCAGGCCTCCCTGTCCATCACCAACTCCCGGAGTTCACTCAGACTCACGGCCATCAATTTTGTGATGCCATCCAGACATCTCATCCTCTGTCGTCCCCTTTTCCTCCTGCCCCTAATCCCTCCCAGCATCAGAGTCTTTTCCAATGAGTCAACTCTTCGCATGAGGTGGCCAAAGTACTGGAGTTTCAGCTTTAGCATCACTCCTTCCAAAGAAATCCCAGGGCTGATCTCCTTTAGAATGGACTGGTTGGATCTCCTTGCAGTCCAAGGGACTCTCAAGAGTCTTCTCCAACACCACAGTTCAAATGCATCAGTTCTTCAGTGCTCAGCCTTCTTCACAGTCCAACTCTCTCATGTATACATACAGTCAATTCAGTTCAGTGTACAACAGAAACTAACACAACACTGTAAAGCAATTATGCTTCAGTAAAAAAATCATGAGACAGAGAATCACCCGTCCTTGATTAGCAGTGAAATGTGATTAGTTTAGTTATGTTTATGCAAACACTGGGCTTCCCTGGTGGCTCACATGGTAAGGAATCTGCCTGCAGTGCAGGAGACCCAGGTGCAGTCCCGGGATTGGGAAGATACCCTGGAAAAGGGCATGGCAACCCACTCCAGTNTCTCTTATACACATCTGGTTGCGGGGCAGGGGGGGTGGGGGGTGGGCAGGGAGAAAGCTAAATTTACCTTGTTGAGCAAGGGAGATGGAACACTGGAAGACAGTTTAGTTGAAGATTGCTTGAGCAGGACTTACATATACATTTCTGAGTGAGTACAGAGGGTTTTGATTAGTCCTAAGAGAAGAGAGAAACCTTTTTATTAACTCTAACAGAATCAGGGAGTAATGTCGATTGGCTGTTGGACCAAAGCTCGGCTGCTGTAACCTACTCAATTTAAAGCTGTTTCATTTTGGTCATATAATCCCTGATAGGATTTCAAAAAGCCAGGATTCTCAAGGGCCATGATTTTTGTAGAATAAGGTTTCTTAGTACTATGTCCCGGATGCTCACCAGCAGATGCTGTTTTACAGCTCTGAGCGTATTCAGTCACACCAGAAAAGAGTTTAAATTATGTGGTCTAACTATGTTTACTGATCAAATTGACTGAAACATATCTGAATCTCTTATTTTGTGTTATGAAGACGAATCTTATAGCAAAAAGCTAACATTCTTTTGTGCACTATAAATGGGGAATATGTAGTGGGTTGTGTATGCTAGAAGTAAAAGTCATCAGTTATGGTGTCTGGGCCAGAGGGATTCCAAAGTACGTTAGAACATTCCATTCCGTTTCAGGAACGTTTATGAAGCACACGATAATCATATCATGCCTATGATTGTTATGGGCGTGTGTGCCTGGGGTTCTATACATGTGATCTCTTACTCTTAACAGTTCTGCAAGAAGTTCAGGATGTCACTATTACCATTTTGCAAATGAAAAAGTCTGGGGCTTGGATAACCTGTCTAAGGTCATCCAGGTGGCAAATGACTGAACAAGTTGAACAAAAGTCTGTCGGTCTCCAGATTCCATGATCAAGCCTCTGGACCTTGCCACACACCTCTTCCTCTCTCGTCTTGTGAATCTATTACTAGTGAGTGCTGAGGCTCCCACAGCGTGGTTATGAGAAGAGCATTTTGAAAAAATCACGTATGTGTCTGGTTTTGGCTGCAGCGAGATGGAGCCCCTCTCTGGTCCCAGTGCACGGGCTTCTCCTTGCGGTGGCTTCTCTTGTTGCGGAGTGCAGGGTCCAGGCGCTCTGGCTTCCGTAGTCGAGGCTCCAGAGCTCTAGCGTGCAGGCTCAATAGCTGTGGTGCGTGGCTTAGCTGCTCCAAGGCACATGGAATCATCCCGGATCAGGGATCGAACTTGCATACCCTGCATTGGCAGGCGGATTCTTTACCACTGAGCCACCAGGGAAGGCCCTGAGGAGTGTGCATTTCTGCAAGGACAAGTAATTCACCAGGGAACTATCACTGTCCATCTCAGGGCTCTGTTAGCATGCTTACTGTATCTTCAGTATCCCAGTGGTAGCTCACAGGACAAGTTCATTTCAGCTAATCAACAGGCCACTCTCTTACCATCCATACTTTGGGCTGGGAAGTCACTAGAATGGGAACACTCTTCAGAATCCACCTGTGGACAGCCTGAAATGTTAGAAAAATGTTTCCTCCCAGAGTTGTGATTCTTTACTCTGACTTTTGTTTCCTTCTTCTCTATGTTCAAATCCATCAGGACTTCCAGTATGGACAAGAATCACCAATTGTTAAAATTCATACCAAGATTTTAGTGCTAAGAGCATCATTAAACATTTTTTCTTTTCAAAAGAAAAGAGAAGACAATGGCTAACACAGAAAGAGCAGCCATTAGCATCACAGATATCTCCTTTTTTAAACACTCATTTATTTATTTGGCTGCACCAGGTCTTGGCTGTGGCATGAGAACTCTTAGTTGCAGCATGTGGGATCTAGTTCCCCGGCCAGGGGAACGAACCCCGTAGTGCTGCATTGGGAGCTCTGAGTCCTAGCCACTGGGCCACCAGAAAAGTCCCAGCAGCACAGGTCTCTATGCATCCGTTAGTCATCAGCATCTAATTCTCTAATGTACTTGGTACTATGGATGGATGGTAGAATGTGCTTCTGTGTGTCATCTGGGCGTGTGGATTATTTTGAGAAACAGCAGGTGCAGCCAGGACTCTCTTGTCTTCCTTTTTCTTCCCTAGTGAAAGTGAAGTTGCTCAGTCGTGGCTGACTCTTTGCAACCCCAGGGACTGTAGCCTACCAGGCTCCTCTGTCTATGAGATTTTCCAGGCAAGAGTACTGGAGTGGGTTGCCAGAGCAGGAGATAAAGTGCCCATGTTGAGGGTACCAGGAGGAGAGGAACATTCTTATCACCAGAGACAGGGAGTGGAGGTGAGAGAACTCTGTACAAACAGACCCTGTTAAAATAACTCTGATCTTCCTTTGCTCTCGTTAGCTGGTTTTCCACAATTGCCTCTTTGTCCGGCCTAGTGTATATGCACTTGGGTTTTGCCACTTCTTTGGGTCTTCACTTCCTTACGAAGCCTCCTGTGTCCTGCAAAACTTGTATTAAATAAATCTGTATGCTTTTCTCTGGTTAATGTATCTTATGTCAATTTAATTCTCAGACCCTGAATTTATAACTCAGGGACTGAAAGAGGGAAGAAGTAAAATTCCTACTCCTCCCCCTTCAAACCAACCCACCCCCACCCCACCACACATACACGCAAACACACACACACACACACACACACACACACAGTGCCTATGCCTAACCCTACCTAGTGAGACTGAGTAAAATCTGCTTCCTGGCCTCAGCAAGCCTGTTTTCCATCACTGGATACAGACGGATCAACATGAGCTTGGCAGAGGCATCACTGGAGTCATGCCCAGTGCCCAGAATGCAGGTGGAGGTGGCAGGGATGGTGGTGGTGGGGGGGCCGGCAGTGGTGTCACAGGGAAGGCATAACTTCCTTTTGTCTAGCCATCATGTTTCTAGGAGACTGGCATTATTTAAACCACGAGTGCCTGTGCTAAGTTGTTTCAGTTGTGTCTCTTTGCAACCCTATGGACTGTAGCCCACCAGGCTCCTCTGTTCCTGGGATTCTCCAGGCAAGAGTAATGGTGTGGGTTGCCATGCCCGCCTCCAGGGAATCTTCCCAACCCAAGGATCTAACCTATGTCTCTTTTGCCTCTTGCATTGGCCGGCAGGTTCTTTATCACTAGTGCCACCTGGGAAGCTCTTAAACCATAAGATGTGAGGGTAAATAGCTCTCAGAGCTTTCAGCTGCATTGTTTACTTGCTAAGTTGTGTCGGACTCTTGTGATCTCATAAACTGTTGCCTGCCAGGCTTCTCTGTCCATGGGATTTCACAGGCAAGGAACACTGGAGTGGGATGCCATTTCCTCCTCCAGGGAATCTTCCTGACACAGGAATTGAACGCACGTCTCCTGTATTGGCAGGCAGGTTCTTTACTGCTGAGCCACCAGGCAAGCCCTTTAGCTACATTGTGAAGTGAAGTGAAGTCGCTCAGCCGTGTCCGACTCTTTGCGACCCCATGGACGGCAGCCTGCCAGGCTCCGAGATCCATGGGATTTTCCAGGCAAGAATACTGGAGTGGGCTGCCATTTCCTTCTCCAGGGGATNCCTTTAGCTACATTGTGAAGTGAAGTGAAGTCGCTCAGCCGTGTCCGACTCTTTGCGACCCCATGGACGGCAGCCTGCCAGGCTCCGAGATCCATGGGATTTTCCAGGCAAGAATACTGG
The DNA here is from genome assembly GCA_006410675.1 of Oreotragus oreotragus. Taxonomy (NCBI): domain Eukaryota; kingdom Metazoa; phylum Chordata; class Mammalia; order Artiodactyla; family Bovidae; genus Oreotragus; species Oreotragus oreotragus. The sequence goes on from SJYX01004490.1 coordinate 303,092, forward strand.
AGTGGGCTGCCATTTCCTTCTCCAGGGGATCTTCCCAACCCAGGGATCGAACCCAGGTCTCCTGCGTGGCAGACAGACGATTTACCATCTGAGCCACTAGGGAAGCCCTGCTACATTAGGCAACCTCAATTCAGGCAGACTGGTGACTCAGCGTGTCCCTGTGATCTTTGAGGCACATGTCCTTGGGTGCAGGACGGGGAGGTGTTGTCCTTGTAAACATCAAGAGAATCATGAGCACCACAGTGGAGGCTTCCAGAGGTCCCCTACGCATCCCAGAGTATGGATGTGATGGTCATAGTGGTTTCTTTACAAGGAACTCTCCAATAAATTAGGATTTGAGGTTAAGGTGAAACTGCTTCTGGCTTCAGAACAGTCATGTTAATGACCCCTGTGGAATTTGGGGGATGTGAAAATGACTTTTGTCAAGTTGTCAATTCCACCTTTTGTGAGGGAACATTTATTGCAGTCCACAGTGTCCACACCTTCTGAAGGTGTTTATATAGTTTTAATTATCTTGATGGTGTTTCTCTTCATTATTTAGCAGATGAGTTTTAATTTCTTTGAACACAGAAAGTCTTAATAGTATGTAATTTCATGCATTGTGCAGAGATTCTATGGGCTTAATCCAAGTGTCAGATATTGTCATTTTCAGGGCCAGAAGCCAGATCTGCATCAAACATCTTGTAACTATCGAAGGATCTTTCCTTTGAATTAAGTCCTCTTTTCTCCCCAGATTTCGGTAAACATTGTTGTTGTTCAGTTGGTCAGTCCTGTCAGATTCTTTGCAGCCCCATGGACTGCAGCATGCCAGGCTTCCTGTCCTTCACTGTCTCCTGGAATTTGCGCAAACTCTCGTCCATCGAGTCGGTGATGCCATCTAACTTTGTCATCCTCTGCCGCCCCCTTCTCCTCCTGCCCGCAATCTTTCCCAGCATCAGGGTCTTAGCCAATGAGTTGGCTCTTCCCATCAGGTGACCAAAATATTGGAGCTTCAGCTTCAGCATCAGTCCTTCCAGTGAATAATCAGGGTTCTTTAGGATTGACTGGTTTGAACTCCTTGCAGTCCAAGGGGCTCTCAAGAGTTTCTCCAGCACCACAATTCAAAAGCATCAATTCTTTGGTGCTCAGCCTTTTTTTATGGCCCAGCTCTCACATCCATACATGACTACTGGAAAAACCACTTTGTAGATAAATGTTTGTGTAATTTGGCCATTATAACATTAGCTCATTAAGATTCATAGCTAAACAACATAGGATTATAAATTATTATTATTATTTTTTTTAAATCACAGAACCAGAGAGAAGTCAGAGGGAATATGTGGTGAAGGAAAAACCAGGAAAAGGAAATCTACTGCTAGGAAGCATTGGCCAACTGTTAATAAGACTAGGGGGCAAACTTTGTCTGTTTTATGATTTTGCCTCGGGTGAGCCTTTTAAGGCTCCTAGGGTAGATGATTTTATTTGGCTACTGAGCAAGGTCCTAAAGTTACAGTAAAGAGCCACAAATTAAATGCTGGGATGGTCAGAAAGTAAATTTTTTGAGGAGTATTGCCATCCATTCTGGCTCAGATGGTAAAGAATCTACCTGCAAGGCAGTAGACCTGGGTTCATTCCCTGGGTTGAGAAGATCCCCTGGAGAAGGGAATGGCTGGTTACCCACTCCAGTATTCTTGCTTGGAGAATTCCACGGACAGAGGAGCCTGGTAGGCTACAGTCCATGGGGTCGCAAAGAGTCGGACATGACCGAGCGACTAACATACACACACACACACACACACACACACACACACACACACACACGATCTGTTCTAAAATGTTTTTAATACTAAAAAATGAAATGATGAAACAATGCATTTATTGAATAGAATGAATATCTTTAGTTTTCTTAAAAAAAAAAACTGTAGATCAATTCTCTTAGGGAAATAACTGAACTGTATTAAATTCCTAGTGCAAAAAGTGTTCAGTCTCGCTTTTTATCTTTTGTCCAGCCAGAAACTACTCCTAACATAAAACAATAGTTCTCACACTTGGCAGTTGCTCTGAGTACCATGGAGAATTTAGCATAAATTCTCAGGTACTATCCTAGACCTACTCTAGCAACATCCAGAAGTGGGACCCGAGAGCGCTGTTATTTTTAAAAGTTATCCAGGAAGTCATAAACAAACAGAGGTTTAAACCTTCCAGTCTTATCTCAGCCCCACTGCATAGCTCCTGCTGCATACACCGCATGTAATGGTTTAAGGTAATAATGACCTTGTTGGAGGCCATTTCCTGTTGATTAATGACCAGCTGGAAGAAGTTGTCTCTAGGATCTTTCAATTCAGACTGCCAATAATTACCCAAGGAAAGGTACGCCTGCAGTTCAAATGTGTAAAGTTTTCCTCCATGAGGAACATTGCACTCTTAGGTTGCCTTAATTGCATTCCTTTCCTAATTCATCTCTCAAATGCCAGAGTTGCTCCAAAACAGGGAAGAAACCAAAACAAACAAAACAAGAGGATCAAAGTGTGTGTCTCTGCTGAGACAAACAAGCAGAGAGGCAGGGGAGAAGATTTAGCTCTTGGGTGGATTTTGCTGAAATGTTCTATGTGTGAGCAGTGATTTGTACCAGGTAATGTGAACTAGGTTGCCCTCAAGTCTCTTTACAGATTACACCCCATTTCCTTTACCTGGCTGCTAAGTAATTCTTAGGGAATTATTCCTCATCAAACTTCTCTCCACTAACACTGATCGGCCACACATGCTTCCACTTTATGGACCGCTGGACAGCCGGTGGCTTCATAAAGCTGCCTGCCTTTCCAATTGTTCAGGCTGAAGCTGCAGTCTTTCCACCCACCGCTTTCCCGTGAGGTAAAGAGAATGTTCATACCTCAGGTCTTGTTACCAAGCAACAGAGTCCCATTTGCCAATTGCCACCATTTCCTTCTCACAGTATTACAGGCCTTATTATTAACATTTAGTTCAGAGAAATTGCTGTCATTATGTGAAGTAACTTCCTTTAGAGGTTATTCATTAACCTTAGGTATTTTACTGTGTAATTGTAATTGTCAAGTGCCGCAGGCTTGGAAAACCTTTGAACTCCTCAAGGTATGAGGGGATGGCAGAGCGGATAGTATCTGATTTTTTTTCCTCCCTTTTCTAGTTGTTTTAATCTTGAAGGTGTCTCATTTTCCCTGTGGAGGTGGCTGCCTTCCTAGAGGGTAAACTTCCAGATTGCTGACCATAAGCTCAGAAGATAACGATGGAGGCACTGGCCAGGGAGAGTCTGATTTCCTCAAATACTGTAGACTAGAGGGAAATGGTATCCTCTTAAGGAAAAAATCGCGGAGTTATTCATAAGACTAGCATGGTTGGCACATACTCTGGTGTGAACGTGGGACTCCGCGAAGACGTCGCACAATACCTGGAACTGTGTACTGTGCACAACCTGCGCTGACACAACGGAAAACCGCCATCCTATTGCTCACTCAGTGGCTCCATAAAACCGATTTTTCACTCCCGGGCTTTGCAGCAGCCAGGTGTACTTTCCATAATATGCCTATTACACTGGCATCCTCACTAGCCATCGCTTACACAATTACCCGTGTGATTTTCTCCATCCCGGCGCGGTTGCCATCGTCTTCGGTCCCCACCCAGTACAACTTCGGGTAAGTATCTCACTTGTATTTGTAGGAGCACGTGGGGCGGGCGAGCACCCCTTTCTCTCTTTGTTTCAAGACAAACAAAGGTAACTGGCAGGTTTCTTCTCCGAACCACAGGCGCCTGCATCACGGGTGCCCTAAAAAAAAAATAGGAGACGTGTTCCCCTCCTCCCAGGTTTCTGGTTTCTCCACCCAGTCTCCCCACCATCCTCCACTCCCTGCACCCCAACCCTTCCGGCCTCCACCCAGACCGGGAGGAGCGGGCCTGACATTCCAGGTAACCCGATTCCCCAGACGGGAGGGGGAGGGGCGGGCTCCCCCTACTGCTGGGAAGGCGGCCACGTGACCACGCCTGCCGCCCGGGGAAGGCGCCCCGGTGCCCAAAACTAGGGGACAGGTGAGCCCCGAGTGCTGATTTGAACCTGAATCTCAAGGACGTAGGCATTCTAAAAAGGGTACTTGCTTCTTGCCTCCGACAGCGTGCACTTTGATCGTGACCCCTGAACAGGCACGGCCAGCCGTGGGGTTTTCTGGCATGAACCGAGCTGCAGACAAAAGCAGCGCGATCCCCGGGAGGAGAGCCCGAACAGGCTGTACAGGAGCCGCAGCACAAGTCTGGACGCAGAGGCTGCGCGCGGGAGCAGGGCTGGCCGCCCTGCCCTGGCGGGAGCCCGAGCTGCAGGCCGCGGCTGGGAAGTGCGTCCCTCCGTCATTTCCGCTGCCTCCACCGTCCCCACCTTGCCCTTGACAGCTCTCTTCTTTGATCTGTAAAACAAGAGGGAATAGGGGATACTTTGATATTCTGTAAAAGGCCCTGGGATTTGCTGCTTTCTGCCCAAATGAGGGGCTGCTGGAGAGTTTCTGGAAGGAACGTGCTGTCACATGTAATCTAATGAGCTTGGCCTCTTCTTCCAGTGCCCATTAATCAATCAACCAACACTGCGTCTAAGTATGGATTCTGTGTGCAGCCCGGAAGTAAGGGCATGGTCTCTGCGTTTAAGGTATTTATGGTTTAGCTGGGGAGCTGGGGATATACCTGAATGTAAAACGTGACAATAGCTAACACTTAGTACTAGGAGAAGGCAATGGCACCTCACTCCGCTGCTCTTGCCTGGAAAATCCCATGGACGGAGCAGCCTGGTAGGCTGCAGTCCATGGGGTCGCCAAGAGTGGGACACGACTGAAGCGACTTAGCAGCAGCGCAGCACTGAGTACTAACCAGGTACCCGTGTCTGTGTGGCTCTTTCTTTTATTCCTCAAAACACGCCATCAAATAGGTACTGTAACGCCATCCCCATTTTACAGAGGTTTTAGCCAGAGCCCAGGTCACGGGGCATGCGCAGTCAGGCTGTGTGCATCAGGTCTGGCTTGCTTCAGCGGAGGGAGCTGCTTGTGCGGGCCAAGTCTGTTGAACAGCCAGTGATGATGAGCGGTTAGTGCCTTTGACCTCATCCTCTCCGCTCTGGTTCGGAGGCTGTCCTTGCCCTCTCTCTCTGGAAAGCAGGAAACGTGTCCCAAGGAACCTTTTAGCCACCAGTGCCCTTTGGGACCCTTCACACTTTTCTGTTTCTTCTTCCTCTGTCTTTTCTTGCTCAACAATCACAGTCCAGTTCATTTTTCCCCGGGTAACATTAACTGTATATATATGTTTTGTTAGTCCCCTGTGATTGTATTATCCAAGTAGAGAGAAGAGACCTAATTCAAAACAAAATAAATGTACAAAGCATGCGAAGCAGAACTTCATTTCAATGTGGTGGGACTCGGTGATGTCTTGGGTTCCCGCCTCTGACTTTGACTTTGAATCATTGCTTCCCTCTCTGTTTTATGTGGAGCGGTGACCTTCCTTGAACATAGTCAGGTAGACTCGGTATAGCATATTCAACTCAATTTGCCACTCCTGATGAATAAAGGACTAAACAGAATGTGGTTTTCTCAGGAAAGCCAACATCCTGATAATTTTTAATAGTATAAAATACTGTATGAGTATCATGGCGAGCCACATCCTTTAGCCTGGTATATAATCCCACATCTCTGGGCACTGGATTCATTACAGTTGCTCCCTTGGGCATGGGTCTGAGTGGAAACATGATGTTCAGAAAATTCCAGATTGATTGGATTTAACGTTGTCAGCCCAGTCAGTGGGGACTGAGAAGGCCCGGAAATCCTTGGTTAGTATAATTCCTTCTTCCTTTAACCAGAAATAATAGGTATCTGAAAACTTGGTACACTTAGTTTTGTTTTTATTGAGCATCTTGCGCCTACCCGGTGGCTCAGTGATAAAGAACTTCCCTGCCAATGCAGGAGACTCAGGTTCGATCCCTGGGTGGGGAAGATCCCCTGGAGAAGGGAATGGCTACCCACTCTAGTACTCTTGCCTGGGAAGTTCCATGGACAGAGGGGCCTGGTGGGCTGCAATCCATGGGGTTGCAAAGAGTCAGACATGACATAGTGACTGAACAACAACAGTGAGAAGAGCAGAGTACATGTCTGGAAATCTGGGTTCTAGTTTTGGACCTGTGACTAGCCAGCCTGGGACCCATTATACCCGCTCCCATCCCTATGGGCCTCAGTTTCCTCACCTTTAAAAAAATAAAAGCTTGGACCAGGCCAGTGGTTTTCAAATCAGAGCAGCTCTGCTTTTTTTCTTATATATTACTGGAGTTGTGTGAAAGGAAAATGCAAATAGAGACTCATGGATAATAGCTGTTATGAACCCACTGCTCTGGAGATTTGCTGAGGTCTTCAGCTCTAATGTTTTATGATTCTCTTGAAGGCGCTTGGTAAAGGCCATGCTCCTTGGGAATCACAGCCGTTTAGTTTTGCTGGATTATAAGTTGCATGAAGAAAAGAAGTTGGAAGATAAGGTTGGAAATGAAGTTTCACTTCAGATTTGGGTGCTTGGCCAGGAGGGCTGCATATTGCTTCATTGGAATTTGGGGGCCACCAGTGATTTTTGAGAGCAAAATTTTGTCAGTGTTGTCTTGCATGGAGCTTGAGTAACAGAAACCTAAAAAAGTAGCTGGGCTTCCCTGGTGGCTCAGACAGTAAAGAATCTGCCTGCAGTGTAGGAGACTGGGGTTTGATCCCTGGTTGGGACAATCCTCTGGAGAAGGGAATGGCTACCCTACTCCAGTATTCTTGCATGGAGAATCCCATGGACAGAGGAGCCTGGTGGGCGACAGTCCATGGGGTTGCAAAGTCAGACACGACTGAGACTAACACACAAGCACAGAAAAGTTACTTCCTTACGTAACGGGCTTTGGAGATGGACAATTTGGGGCAGGCATGCAAGCTCCATACAGCATCAGGGTCCTAGACCCCTCCTAATGTTTTGATTTTCTGTTCTAGTGAAGCAGGTTTTCATTCTTACAGTTACCTCATGGCCCAGGATGGTTTCTGGACTCCACTCACTATGCTTGTGTTGCAGGCTAGGAAGGGTAGTAAAAGGGGAAAAGGTCATGCATCTCAGCTCTCAGCTCACTTTAATCAGCCCTCTCAGCAGTCCCTCATGACCTGTTTTTTTACATCTCATTGGCCAGAACTAAGTTTCATTGCCACACATAGTTTCATGGAGGCTGAGAAATGTACACTGTATTCTGGACAGGGAGGTGATTACCTGAAAGCTTGGGTTCTGTTATGAAGAGAGAAGGGAAAATGGATATCAGAAGGCAGCTGAGGCATGGTCTTGCTACAGAATGATCAGAGCTGTGTCCTGGATTCAGAGTAGCTGGGCAGTAGCTGGGAAGCTGTGAGCTAGCTGGAGGGAATGAGGCTGTGAACTGGAGTAACCCTAAGAAAGTGGGATGGGGAGCAAGGAGAAGCTCACTCAGGGGAGGGCCAACAGGACTCTCCAGGTTTCACGGGATTTCATCAGCTGGATGTGAGGACCTGGAAGGATGCAAAGAACACACCCGGTGTTAGAACCATGTGAAACAGATGCTGGTGATGCCAGTGACTAGAATAAGGAAGTCGGAAAGGGAGTTTTAGGGAAGGAGGCCATGGATTAGATTTTGGACAGGTTGAGTGTGGTGCTGCTGGTGGTACACCAGGTCTGGAGCTTGAGTGAATTTTTTTGTACATTGCCAAGAAAATATGAAGATCACCTGCTTTTAAAAATCCTAATAGATAAGACATCCTAATATGTCAGATGCTTTCTTAAGCTTCACATGTTGTTATTTAGGGATGTTCTGTTAATCATGATGGAGTAAGGCAATAGGGTTACTTCTCTGCTGAACCTGAGCTCCACAGAGGTGCTTTTCCATTAGGTATAAGAATCCCAAGGGCTTCCCTGGTGGCTCAGATGGTAAAAAAAATCCACCTGCTAATGCAGGAGACGCAGGTTCGATGCCTGGGTGGGGAAGATCCCCTGGAGAAGGAAATGGCAACCCACTGCAATATTCTTGCCTAGGAGATCCCATGGACAGAGGTACCTGGCATGCTATAGTCCTTGGGGTTGCAGATTCGAATACAACTGAGCGACTAAATAACAACTAAGGATACTGAGAGTTAGGACAAGAATGATGTTTGGGGCAAATGCACACTCCTTAAAAAAGCTCCCAGAATCTCCATGTGTTCTTCCACCCTAGGGAGCACATATATGGACAAAGCACAAAACTTTCATTGTCATCTAGAAGCATCTCAGTAGTTGACGCCTTTATTCCCTTTTTGTTCTGAGCCTCCACCTGACCCCACCTGACCTTTCCTGTTTTAGGCCCACTGTTGGAGTGGCACAGGCTCAGTGGGGGCTGCCCTTGAATTTTAGGAAGAATGTATGGAAAGAGCCATATACAGCGTCTCTGGGTCTTGGAGAGATCTTACATTGAAAATGTAGAGGCGAGGGCCAGAATGAGATGGGGAGTGGGGACAGACAGCAAGGTTGGGTGGTGGGACTTCCCTGGTGGTCCAGTGACTAGGACTCTGCGCTCCCAATGCAGGGGGCCCAGGGTGGGTCCCTGGTTAGGGAACTAGATCCTACAACTTAGAGTTCGTATACCACAACTAAAGATTCTGCATGCGGCAACTCAGATCTGGCACAGCCAAATAAATAAATAAAGTAAATATTAAAAAAAATAGTAAAGGTGGTCGAGAAACTAACAACGAAGACAAGGGGTTGTGAGCTCAGGCAGCGGAATTTAAATCTGCTGAGCATGGGGTCTTATAGCTCTTAGTGGGTCTTGCCTTGGTAAAAGCAGCTCCTTAAGAGAGACAGATGATCCCTAGTTGTCCTTACGTAGCTTGGTTGGGTCGGACTCTTTGTGACCCCATGAACTGCAGCTCACCAAGCTTCCCTGTCCTTCACTATCTCCTGGAGTTTGCTCAGAGTCCCTAATGGCCTTAAGAAAGGCATGCTTGAGAGAGAAGAGAGACTAATCCACCCAGCCTGCCTGTCATATAGAGTGTTAGTTACTAGTATGCTTGGTTATATAAGCCTAGACTTTGGATATCCCTCCCTTCACAATTTTGGAGGCATGTTCTGTTGTCTTCTGGGTTAGGGTTATGAGGAGTGTGATAGCAGTTCTGACCACCAGTCCTTTATTTGTGACCTTTCTTTACAGAAGCTTTTAGGATCGTCTCAGTTTGACACTGAAATGCTTTGCTGTAAATCTTTTATTCGGTGTACTTACTTTTTATTTTTGTGTGCTCAGTTGTGTCTCTTTTTGACCCTGTGAACTGTAGCCTGCCAGGCTCCTCTGTTCATGGGATTTCCCCGGAAAGAATACTGGAGTGGATTGCTATTTTCTCCTCCAGGGATCTTCCTGACCCAGAGATCCAGCCCACGTCTCCTGTGTCTCCTGCATTGGCAGGCAGATTCTTTACCACTGAGCCATCTGGGAAGTCCATATTATTCACTGTGCTGCTCCCTTAATGGGCCCTCATGTGCACCCTTCGGATATGGGGCATTTTCTCATAGTATTTATTTGATATTTTCTTTGTGATACCTTCTCTGTTCTCTCTTTCTGGAAATCCTATTAGTCACAAGATGGACCTCCTGGACATCTTTTCTCTCCTGTTTTTCATCCCTTTGTTCTATATTTTGTGGATCTTTGCATTGCCTTCTTTCTAGGGCAGTTGTTTTTTCTATTGTCATCAAAAGGTGGTCATGGTCCAGTGAAGGGAGTTGGGGTGGGAAGGCTTTTTGGCACCGGGACTTTATCTAGTGAGGAAGTGCTCTGAATTTTCCCCTCCCCAGCTGCTAGGCAGGAACCACATGGCTCTCGTCTTCCATGTTATTTGGCACAACTGAAATTCGTTGGTTCCTTGGATTTTTGAATGGAGATGAAGGCCTTCTTTGCAGACTCAGTTCTTCTAGCTTTTTGTGTCTCTGTGGCTTAGAACCAATGTTCATGCTTTTGGTCCTTAATGTAACACATAAAGAAGTGGATGGTCACAAGTGGGTCCCCTCTTGTTATCAGTATCCATGGAATGCAGGTTCTGATGATTGAGTTGTATGACTCCAGGCAGCCAACTATCTATGTTGCTTGAATGAAATTGCTTTTCTGAAAGAAGTTTGGATTAACTTGAGTTTTAGAATTTTTTCACCCAGACATCATATTGGCATTATACAATTTTAAGGATGCTTATTTGTTTATTGTATTTTTGAGCAGAATTTGAGCATTTAACAGAGTAAGCCCAAATGATCTAGTTTTTATCTTTGTCTTATAGAGACTTTGTCTTAAGATAATCAGATCTTGCTGGAGATTGAAATGAAATGTCTTTCCCCACCTTCAGCCCCTTAGCAAACTCTCTTCTCTTTAGATTCTGAACTACTGCTCCACCATCACCCTTCTTCCATTTTCTAGACTGTCTCTTGCTACCTTCCATGCCTCTCTGTTTTCACCTTTCTCAGCTCTTCTTCTTCCTCTCATTCTCTGAAGTGAAGTGAAGTCGCTCAGTCGTGACTCTTTGTGACCCCGTGGACTGTAGCCTACCAGGCTTCTCCGTCCATGGGATTTTCCAGGCAAGAATACTGGAGTGGGTTACCATTTCCTTCTCCAGGGGATCTTCCCAACCCAGGGAACGAACCTGGGTCTCCTGCATTGGAGGCAGGTGCTTTAACCTCTGAGCCACCAGGGAAGCCCTCTCATTCTCTAAGTTGGTGTTTTTCAAAGTGTGGCTTATGAATCTGCTGCATCAGAATCACCTGGGACCTGACCAGACCAAATGGATCAGAATTGCTGACGGTAAGCTGGGGGTGGCTGAGGGGTCTGCTGGTTGGTCAAGTGTTCCTGGGGCTTTTCGTGTACACCTGAGTTCAAGACATGCTGCTTTCATTCCCGATGCCCACCAGACTCGGCTCCTGACACTACTTTCCCCCTGTGGCCTATTCTCATGCAGGGTTCATCCACTGGCAGGCTTCACCCACCTGGGAGGCACCAGGGGCTCCTCTCCAGGTGTGACCTCTTCAGTTCAGTTCATTTCACTTCACTTCAGTCGCTCAGTCGTGTCTGACTCTTTGTGACCCCGTGAATCGCAGCACACCAGGCCTCCCTGTTCATCACTATCTCCTGGAGTTCACTCAGACTCACATCCATCGAGTCCGTGATGCTATCCAGCCATCTCATCCTCAGTTGTCCCGTTCTCCTCCTGCTCCCAATCCCTCCCAGCAACAGTCTTTTCCAATGAGTCAACTCTTCGCATGAGGTGGCCAAAGTACTGGAGTTTCAGCTTTAGCATCATTCCTTCCAAAGAAATCCCAGGGTTGATCTCCTTCAGAATGGACTGGTTGGATCTCCTTGCAGTCCAAGGGACTCTCAAGAGTCTTTTCCAACACCACAGCTCAAAAGCATCAATTCTTCGGCGCTCAGCCTTCTTCACAGTCCAACTCTCACATCCATACATGACCACAGGAAAAACCATAGCCTTGACTAAATGGACCTTAGTCGGCAAAGTAATGTCTCTGCTTTTGAATATACTATCTAGGTTGGTCATAACTTTTCTTCCAAGGAGTAAGCGTCTTTTAATTTCATGGCTACAGTCACCATCTGCAGTGATTTTGGAGCCCCCCAAAATAAAAGTCTGACACTGTTTCCCCATCTATTTCCCATGAAGTGATGGGACCAGATGCCATGCTCTTCGTTTTCTGAATGTTGAGTTTTAAGCCAACTTTTTCGCTCTCCTCTTTCATTTTCATCAAGAGGCTTTTTAGCTCCTCTTCACTTTCTGCCATAAGGGTGGTATCATCAGCATATCTGAGGTTATTGATATTTCTCCCAGCAATCTTGATTCCAGCTTGTGTTTCTTCCACTCCAGCATTTCTCATGATGTACTCTGCATAGAAATTAAATAAGCAGGGTGACAATACACAGCCTTGACGTACTCCTTTTCCTATTTGGAACCAGTCTGTTGTTCCATGTCCAGTTCTAACTGTTGCTTCCTGACCTGCATACAGATTTCTCAAGAGGCAGGTTAGGTGGTCTGGTATTCCCATCTCTTTCAGAATTTTCCACAGTTTCTTGTGATCCACACAGTCAAAGGCTTTGGCATAGTCAATAAAGCAGAAATAGATGTTTTTCTGGAACTCTCTTGCTTTTTCCATGATCCAGTGGATGCTGGCAATTTGATCTCTGGTTTTTCTGCCTTTTCTAAAACCAGCTTGAACATCAGGGAGTTCATGGTTCACGTATTGCTGAAGCCTGGCTTGGAGAATTTTGAGCATTACTTTATCTCACCTCAAATCTGTTTCCAGTTACTCATGAGGACTCTCCTCTGTGCTGGGTGTGACCACTCAGGCCATCTGTTGGCCCAGCTTCCCCAAGTGTAAGGTCTTTTTCTCCCAGGTCATTTTGTAGAGGGGACACAGAGCCGGAGGGCCATCTACTTGGTGAGATGTGCTTTGTTAGAGTGAACCATCATAAATGTGTGTTGAATGCATGGATGAGAGAACAGGTCGCCAGTACATACCATCTTTATAGGCTTTATGTGAGGTCTGGGTGTCTTGTTCTTCTCAAATTACTTCTAGAACCCCTGGGAGGTAGAAGGAGTGGGAACTAATGGTAGTGTTCAGCTTTAACAATCCCGGTACAGAAGCTGTGGGAACCTCCCTGGGCTATGCCAGGGCGAGCCAGGAGTGCCCTATAAAGGAGACTTTACCAGCAGCATTGTGTGTCAGGGGCGGGTGGGGGGGTGGGTGTGGATTGTGCAGTGTTCATTGACTGTTGGTTATTGCAGAACTGGGTCAGTCAGAGGTCAGGGAGCCAAGGAAGGGGAAGCTGTGGGCTTAGAGATGGAACAAGCAGTTCTACCCATCCCTGCGAGATCTTTTGAGAGAACACAGGACTTCAGAAAACACATTGGGGGGAATTTTCTTTGCAACATTATCAGAAGAGTAGATGACTGCACTCTTCAGACTCCGCATCTGAAACAATACGAGTGTCAGGAAAAAGCCCCATTGTGAGAAAGTGCACGTGAGGAGAGTTAGGTCACTGCTGGCCTAACTGGCAGTGATTTGCATCCGTTTTGGTGCTTGAGAGAGGAATGTTTGATCCGACAGAAAGTGGCCTTAGAGGCAGCCCCTCCTCAGCCTCGCAGGTTGCTGAAGGATCCCCGGGGATTTGCCACTTCCTCCAAGGAGCTCCCACTGCTGCGCGAACAGAGGCTTGTTTCTCCAGCTGTTTCACCTTCAGCTTTATCTGTCTTGTTGACCTCTTAGTTTTGTAATGAGTCAGTTTATTTGCCGGTGCAAAATTTGGTTTTCTTAGAAATAGAACAGAGCTAGAAAGAGGCCAGTGTTTTGGTTGTTTTCTCTTAAGAGGCAGCAGCCGGGGAATGGGCACCCCAGAAGCTTCTGGTGCTCTGACAGCCCCCGCTGTGAAGTCTAGTGGGCAGTGAAAGATGTCTCCCTTGTTGGAGGTGGAGATACCTGCAGGGTTTACCAGCTCATTACTTCTCAATGCCCTGGGAGCCCAGAGAAATTTGCTTAGCAACTGGCCTGGCCAGTCAGTAACCCACCCACTGCCCCCAACCCCCGCCCACTCTTGCTACCCGCACCCCCCAACATTACCGGATTTACTGGTGGGGCTGATGGAGCTGTTTTGGAACTAAACAAGGATCAAGCATTTTGTGAAAAACGGTGCCAGTCTTTTCCTCGATGGGACCTGAGCCTGTAACGCAGTCCAACAAAACGAGAGTGAACAAGCCAAAAAAAACTTTTTTGAGAAACAACACAGGCAGTAGGAAATCATACTGGTCAGGGCTTGTTTTCCTGGCTTGGGGCCTCATTCCAACCTGTTGCAATCAGCTCTCCCGAGTGTCTGTAGGGACACCCTGATGCAGGGGCCCCTCGGAGGAAAGGAACTTTTACATTTCTGTTTGACTGGGCTCCTTGCCAGGGGCGAAGTTCAAAGTGCAGTTTCCAGTAATTTGCTGGGACTTCTCCGTGGGTTTGATAGGCCAGGACAGAAGCCTGCAAGCCGAAGTAATATTTCCTGATTTCTGTCATTTCTTAAGAAGAGAAGGAAGGTTTGCAGAGGGACTGGGGCTTGGCAGGCTTTTATTGAGAGTAGATGGGGCCTTGGCTGCCTCCTGTCTTCTCCGGCCTTTCTCCCCGTCTTGTCTGGGGTCCTGGGCAGCTTGGCGCTGGGCTGGCGTACCTCGGGCTCCCTCCTCAAGCAAACACGAGGTGCCTATTTGGTGCAGCCCGTTGCAACCCTCGCTTGATTTACTGCCTGCTGGCGTTGTCCGGGGCCATAAAGTTGTCGCGTAATGGCAACATGTTCCTGTTTTCTCATATCTGTAGAATGAAAGTGAACATTTTTATAATCCTCCCCTCCTCACTACATTGAGTTCCCCTGCGTTAAACATGTGGGCTTGATTAAAGGGGAGAAAGAGCTACAGAGAGAAGTTAGACTTTACACTCCTTCCCTCCACCACCCCCTTCTCCTCACGTTGAGGGCGGGGACCCATCTTTCTGTCATCTCATCTTTGTGTCTCCCGCCTGTGTCTGGCAGAGGACTTGGCACGTCATAATTCTGAATGAATCTTTATTCAATGAAGGGGTGTGTGGGAGCAGTGGAATCTCATTTCAAAGAAGTGTTCGGTAGGACAATGTAATTTCTGTGTCAGGTAGAGGCTCATAGGACTGATGTTTTATTGATTTGATTACAGCTCATTTTCTACAACAAGCAATTGTCTTCCAGAAATGTTTGCTCTGGTCCCTGTTTCAGTCACTCTTTATTCGGAAAGGACCCAGCGGAGCATGGAGTTTGTTAGGAGCAGAGGAGAGAGACTGAGTGGGCAGTAGTGGGAGTCTGAGTTGAACCCTTCAAGATTCTTTAGGGATTAACCTGGCAGTCCAGTAGTTAATACTTCGCTTTCCAGTGTGGCTGGAAGCGGGTTTGATACCTGGTCAGGGAGCTGAGATCCCGCATGCTGCCAGCCAAAACACCAAAACGTAAGCAGAAGCAATATGGTAACAAATTCAATAAAGACTTTAAGAAAAAGATTCTTTAGGCCTAGCACCAAGTGACTATCACCTTTCAGCCATCCTCCCAGGACTTCAAACACCCTTAAATCTGCAGCAACAAAACCCCAGGAATACTCAAAGAGGTGAAGGTGTTGGGGGGGGCAAAGGGCTTAGAAATCGCCTGTGGGGATTACTCCCTTCTTTCCCCCAAAAGTTCCTCCTCACACCCTTAGTTCTCCTACATCATACTTCTTTTTATTTGCTAATTCACCTCAGAAAACCTAACTCTATGGACTGTTTTTCCTCTGGTCTGGAAACTTGAATTATAGCAATTTAACATTATAATATAATTCCCCTGCAGTAAAGCAGTTTGGGGCTGGCAGTGATGATGGAGTGAATGTTGGTGGACATGGGGAGCCAAGAATTGATTATCATGGAATTTTTTCTGTATTTGTTTAAGAAATATTAATATAAAGCCATGTTAGTGTGAAATCTTATTTAAGTATTTTAATTAGAGCATTGGTGCTAGGTAAAACTATTTAAATATGCATCTATATGATGTGAAAAGAACTAGTTAAAAGTTTAAAAGGAAGTGGGATGGGGAGAGGGAGGGAGATTCAGGAGAGAGGGGGGAGATTTTATATCTATTTATATGGCTCATTTGCATTGTTGCATGGCAGAAACCAACATCACATTGTAAAGCAGTTTTCCTCCAATTAAAGAGATATATTAAAAAAAAATGGGGGCTAGTTTAGTGGTCTGGACTTGTATTTTGCAAATAATAAGTTTGTGTAGTAGTCCCCCTATTTATTGAATTGATTTTTTTAACTTACATCAATGATTATTTGTTTTTTGTATGTGGAATAAAAAGAGTCTCAAATATTTCAGTTGTCTTTGACTATAATTAAAAAAAAAACAAACTTGTGGTAAATTGTCTAGAAAAGCAGGCTCTGTAGGCAGGTCTGTGGGAAATGGAGAACAAATAACAAAATAAGCTTAAAAATTCCCCTTGCCAAATGGCTTCTCACACCATGTAAGGAGATTGGGTAATTTAAAATGAGGTCAAGACAACCTTCTTATCATCAGACGGCTCTCTTTAAGGCAGGGCATGGATTACCCAATAGGTATCTATTACCCATCTCTTCAAAAACAGAGAGATCCCTGCAGAAGATACTAGCTTTAAAGTTGAATTGAAGCATATTTTACTTCCTCTCAGTTGCTGTATGTGCTGGAGTTTGAGGGATGTGATTTAATTGCATCATGCCTCCTCTGTCTGTAGAATTTATGGAGATAATATTGGCAGTTTCACCTACTCACGAGGTATCCTGAAAGCCCATGACGGTCCCATGATAATCCTGGCCAGGCCCAAAGCTTTGAAATTCCATCTTGTGTGTGGGGACAATTGGCCTCTGCCACAAATAAAGTGCCCAGCACCTCAGGCTGATTCTGTGGTTCTTCACACATCCTGATGGACACAGCCTGTAATTCTTGTTAAGTGATCAACATTTGGTTCCCTGTGAAAAAAAGTAGACCTGCACACAAATCACCTGAAAGAATGATGGTAATGCCAAGATAGCATCTACAAAAATAAAAGTTCTTAGCCAGGAAAGAGTTTAATACAATTTTTGGTCCTGTATTTTTAACATCATTAATCTCTTAAGAAGCCTAAAGAGTCACAGACTTCTCAAATGGACTTTCCTATACGTTATGGAGAGTGCTGTATGCCATGGTGATATTTAATAATTTAGAATTGGTATGTTAACTGCTTGTGATTGTAGATTTGGTTTTTCATTTTTGCTATGCTTATGATGTCTTGGAATATCTTTTTTTAGGTTATCATGCTGTTAGAGTTAATAAATGTTTTATTACTTGTTTTGGGACAAGAACTGTCCTAGGCTCATAACATTTAAATGAACAGTATTGAAATGAGTGACATAAATTATATATAAATGACTAAGTATGCCTTGATTAGAAAGACTTAGAAATGCATGTAGAAAAAGCATTCTGTGCCGCAAGAGAGGGGTGGCTACAGTGATGCGCTGGACATGGGTGGTGTTTCTTTGGTTCTTTTATTGAGCTTGTTCTGCCAGGTTAAGTCTAGGCCACTCCTAGGCAGCTCTTTCTTTTCACTCCTATATCCACCTCCCCACCCCCCTTCAAGATTCATTTCTTCCAATTCGGTTCTTGCAGAGCCAATATAAAAACTGGGTAGGAAGGAGGAAGGAACTACAATGTCATTAATGTCTTCTTTGTTTTACGTATGTCATACATTACCTCATTTAATTTTCACAACATCCTTTGAAGTGAAGTATTGCTAACACCCCATTTTGTAGATGAGGTTCAGAAGTGTTAAACAACTTGCTAGAACTCACACAACAAGAAGGATTTCCAAGTAAGCTTGTGCAGCTCCAAGGACAGAGCTCCTTGACTCCCCCCTGTAGTAGCCTCCAACCAGGAGGAATTGAGCTTGCTTGTTTTGGGTAAAGGGGCTTCCCTGGTGGCTCGGATGGTAAAGAATCTGCCTGCAATGTGGGAGACCCAGGTTTGATCCCTGGGTTGAGAAGATCCCCTGGAGAAGGGCATGGCAACCCACTCCAGGATTCTTGCCTGGAGAATCCCATGGACAGAGGAGCCCAGGGGGCTATATTCCATGGGGTCACAAAGAGTCGGACATGACTGAGCCAGACCATTTCATGGCCTTGCCCCTCTTTCCCTAAAGGTCTCATCACATCATTTCATTTCTAATGAGTTTCCCTGATATACTGAAAGATAGAGTTGAATTAAGGAACATATCTATTGTGTAAAGCAATAGATTTCTTTTTTTCCTATGTCTATGAATGTTAGAATTTGTGTCACACTTGTAGTAAATGCACTTCCAGAAAAGCTACTCTTTTAATGAATGTCACCTTATTCTTTATTTTCAAAATAATCCTGGACATTTTAGCCCTAAACCTATACACTGAGGCTATAATTTTAAATTTATCACTATGCTATCCTTGTGAAAACTTTCAACTCAGTTTTTTTCCACCATGAATATGTCTAATACCACCATTACCTACTAACTGCAGATTGAAATAGCAAGTCATTATGATGTCTGAATTAACATCCAAAACATACTGGTTTTGTTCCAGGGTTCTCATATCTATTATTGTTGAAACATATAACTTTTAAAACTGAAATGGTTTTCCCAAGCCAATTCTCTAATCACTGACATAAATTTCACTCCATTAAGGAAAGGAAACCAGGCACTATGACTAAAGTTAGGAATATGATCAAGTTTCAAGGAAGAAAAAAAATGATTAGGCTTGGAATTCTTTCCATTTCTTTTGCTTGTGGAACATGGTTAAAATAAAACCCTGCTTTTCTGCACACATAGAGCTTGTAGCCCTTTAAAACGAGGGGCTGGATTTAGGTATGGAGGCTGCTGTGCCCACTCTCTGATTTGTCAGGGCATTTTGCAGAAAGGATATGTCTGAGTGCTGCCAGCTCCTCCGTGGAATGGTGGAGAGGTTGGGGACTGGTGAGAGCCACTATGCCATGCTCTCCTCCTTTCTGCATCTCTCATTGGAAGTCATCTTCCTTCAGGTTGGAAGTTGTTCAGTTGCATTTTCTTCCATGAAATACCTGTTGCATATTTATGAGTCCTTTAAATAATGGCAGTGCCCTAGAACTTATGATAACCAGATAGGCCTACAAATAAGGAAAGGAGATGTGATGAGAAAGTCTAGCTTCCCGAGCTATGGGTAGTGCATTCAGTGGTATTTTTTTGATGGCTACTTCTGAAGTACCTCAGCCCCTTAAGGTTGCTTTTTCCCTCCAATTTATTTATTTTTAATTGAAGGACAATTGCTTTACAATAATGGTTTGATTTCTGCCATACATCAACATGAATTTACCATCATGCTTTTTAATGTTTATCAAAATTTTTCTTTATAGGAGTCTGTTTTCAACCTACTAGACTTGTTTCCTTGCTATTTAGAGCACAGTTGTGTTTAACTAGCTTAAAAATGTTTACTCTTGCTATCTTCCACCCTCACCTCACCAGCAAACCCACGTGTTTCCTTTGAGAGTGTTCCCTGAGAGACGTGCATTCTTTCTTTCATATATATGTACTCAAAGTATACACATAGTGATATAAAAGTACACAAGTTTAAAAAAATGCATAAAGTGATATAAAATAATTTTTGATGTTTCCCTTGCAGCTGATGTACATTTATTTCTGTTGAATTTGAAACAGGTCTGCATACTTTGGCAGAAAAAGAAAAAGCTTTAGTGAGTCAAAAATCTTAGTGAGTCAAAAAGGAAGACAAGAAAAGTTTCTTTCTTCTTTTTTTTAAACTCTGTATTTCTGTTGTTAGAAATGAGACTTACTGGAAATAAGCCTTTTTGAAAGCAGAGTAGCTATAATTATTAAAGTTAAAAAAAGCACAGATCTTTCAACCCACCAATCTTACATTTGGCAATCTGTTTCATATAAGCAACACCTGTAATCATCACCAAGTGGCTCTCTATCACATTCCCTCTTTTAATTCTATGCATATGACTCACAGATATTATCTCCTGTTTTTTCTTGTTCCTTTGTTCATGCATTCATTCATCATCTTCTCCCACAAGAATGTGAGCTCTATGAAAACTAGAGCTGTGTCTGTCTCCCTCACCACTGGAACTATAACATCTGGAATAGTCTCTGGCACAGGGTAGATCCTCATTAAATATTTATTGGATAAATAAATAAAATACTCATGGATCAGGATATATGTCCAAGGATATTTATTGAAGTATTATTATAGTGGCAGAAAACTGGAATCAAGAGAATGCCCATTAGTGATGGGCTGGCTGAGGGGCCTCACCATGCCTGGCTCAGTCATATGGTGTAGGGTTAATGTTAATAGCATGGCTGTAGCATCAGGCTGCCTGGGCTTTAATCCCTATTTTCATCTTAAATGTATGATGAACAGCCTCAGAAATGGTGCTAAGCTTCTCTGTCTCCCTTTCCTCATCCACAAAATGAGGATGACAGCGATACCAATCTCAGAAGATTTTTGTGAGAATTAAAATAAAACTGGCAACATAATATGGAAATAGTCCCTGGTACATAGTAAGTATTCAATAACTATTATTCTTATCTCATGATAGATTAAAAAGAATGAGTTAAATATCACTTAATAGAGGAATTTTCATAATGCACTGTTTAGTGGGAAAAATATGATGCAGAGAAATATTTTTGATGGCTGCTACTTTTATAAATTTATCAGTGATACCTATATAATTTATGTAATATGTGTATAAGAAAATAAAATTGCGGAAGATATATACTAGGTATATAAAGCTAGGTGTCAGAGGACAGGATTGAGAGAGAAGAGAGAGAAGAAAGAAAATTGAAAGATAATAAAATGACTAAATAATAAGGTATGTAAACAACACACTATAGATAATCATGATTAAATTACAAAATATGTGTGTTTATGTATTTGTACATGTTGAGGTGCTTAAAAAATGAGTCTCTAAATATTAATGATGGTTGTCTCAGAAGGATTGGGACTCTGGGTGATTTCTTTCTTATTCTTTGATTTATTTCATTTTTTGACAATAAGTGTGTGTTATTTATATCACCAGGAAAAACAAGAAAATATCTTTACCATAACAGAAAAAGAAAAAAAGCAATGCTTCTCTATTTTTGTAACTCTCTATTAAAGGAAGAGAGATGGCATTTGAGTGGATGAGTCTCTCTTCTTCTAGACATTTGAGAGCCTGAGAAATTGTCAGTATCCAATTTAGAAGGAGCGGGTGGCCATGCCATCTGAGTACAAGATGAGTTTAGTTTTCAGCAAATCACGTGCCTGCTACCTCAGTCCTCTCCTGTTTTGGAAAGGTGAAAGCAAATCTCAGGGATTATATGAACCGAAGGTGTTGTAAACACAGGCAAATGCACCACAAAATTCTTGAAAATGAGAGAGAAGGGAATCACAAATTAGTTGCCCGTATCTGCAACTAATTCAGTCATAGGAGGCCCTTTGGACCCCAAATCTAGAAATTTTCCTAAACTACTGCTTTAATCATGTCAAAGTTTTTTCAAACCCTTGTTACCTTTGTATCCCTTATAAAGGAGAAATTCTTTAGGCTGATCTCAAAGAGTCCGGCTATCTGTCTGCCACTATTTCTTTACTCCTGCTCCCTGACTGAGTCCATGTGGTCATCCGAGCATCCACTCAGAATCTGTCCTTCCCCTTTGTTCCTGCCCTTCTTGCTCCTTTTCCCTTTTTCTGAATCTCACTCATTCCTTAAGCCTTGGCTCAGGTCCATCTTCTCTAAGCCAGAGATTTTGAATTATCTTGGTTGATAGAGACTTCTCTGCTTTTCCCTACCCCTGTTCTTCCATTGCAGGTGCTATTACCTTCTGCCCCAGTCACTTACTACTCACAGGTGACCCGTAACCATAACTCATTATCCAGCCTCATGTGCAAATGTTTCTCCTTCTTCAACTGGGAAACTCCTCAAGGATGAGGCTTGTGCCTTTTTCTTCCATGTATTTCCATAGTTCCTACCATGTTAACTTGGGTATAGTTGTATACAGTGAATATTTGTTGATATATATATATATATTTAGGTATTTTCTGAAAACCAAAGGTATGTAGTCATCCTATAATTAGTGTTTGTGGTGGACCCTTATGTAGAAACCCACGTATTTGCATATAAGGAAATCTTATTTATCTATCTATCTGGATAAGAATACTGGCATAAATATAGGACAAAATTTTAAGAGCCTTTCAAATCCTCAGAAATGTGTGTGCATCAGTGATTTGAGTCTACATTTGCCATAAACAGGATAACTGAAAAATGAAACTGAATAGGGAATGCTTCATTTTTGAGAACTGAAAACAGTGAAATATTCATAAGGATAATAGCTAACACGTATCTTTTATTATGAGCTAGTTTGTCTAAATACTTTTCATATATTTACTCATTTAATCCTTAAAACAACTCTGTGAGTTAGGCACATTACTTTGAGCCCCATTTTACAGAGGATGAAACACAATTAATCAAGCTCCTACTTGTACCGAGTTTCTTTAAGCTGCTTAATTGAAATATAAATAGTTTTATGATTTTTGACTTGTAAATTTACTTATATGACTACATATGTACAAAGGAGAAAGCCCACACACTCAAATACTTTGTAGATGACATGACTGATTCTTTTTAAGGAGAGATTTAAAAGTTGGTTTAAAGAAAAATTTGTACCCGTACCCCAGGGAGAGTTTTGTGAAACAGACATCTTCTGAAGTAGCTATTTACATTTTATCTGAGAATTCAGTCACTGCTTTTCTTTAGGACTGTTTTTAAAAGTCAGTGTATGCTTTCTAATGGAGATTCAATCTCCCTTTAATACTTGCAAGTGGTTTTCAACCAAAGACAGCCTTATTATCTACCTCATTGAAATCTTCTTGGCTGTGTCTTATTATGATTTTACTCTCAGAGGCTGAAGATTTTGTGTGTCAGTGAAGGGACTCAATCTTAAAGGAAATCAACCCTGAATATTCATTGGAAGGACTGACGCTGAAGCTGAAGCTCCAGGACTTTGGCCACCTGATGTGAAGAGCCGACTCATTGGAAAAGACCCTGATGCTGGGAAAGACTGAAGGCAGGAGGAGAAGGGGACGACAGAGGACGAGATGGTTGGATGGCGTCACCGATTCAATGCACGTGAATCTGAGCAAACTCTGGGAGATTGTGAAGGACAGGGAAGATGGGCGTGCTGCAGTCCGTGGAGTCGCAGAGTTAGACACGACGGAGCCACTGAACAACAGCAACGAAAGGGATCATAAGAATCTTCTAATAGTCTCCAAAGGGAGCTTCAAGGCAGGAGTTCCAGAAATGCTGGCGACATCTTGTCAACCAATTCTGGGCCCATCAAACCGCTCTCCGCGGTTACACAGCTACTCAGGGACAGAGACTAGATGAAGATCCAGGGCTTTTGACTAGCCTACTGGTTTTCTGCTAAACCACGCACCACTCGAGGGCTCCGCGCGGGACTGTGGGCGGGCCCTGGGCGTGGTGCGAGGAGATAAGACCGGTCAGGTGGGAGTTGAGAAGCACTGGCAGCACTGGCCTGAGACCTCTTCTTTGGGAGCAGCAGGTAAGAGTGTCAGAGTGGTGAAAACTGAAAGGCTGGCCAGTCTTTGTAGTCTGTCTAGTTGTTATGTGGAGGAAGGGAGATTGTTGGATGTATGCTATGCTCCTCAGTAAGAAGAAGAAATAACAGCGTCTCATGAGCCAGTCTTAACCGTTTGAAAGTGAAAGTGAAGCTGCTCAGTCGTGTCCGACTCTTTGCGACCCCATGGGCTGTAGCCTACCAGGCTCCTCTGTCCATGGGATTTGCCAGGCAACAGTACTGGAGTGGATTGCCATTTCCTTCTCCAGGGGACCTTCCCGACCCAGGGATCGAACCCGGGTCTCCCACATTCCCGACCCAGGGATTGAACCCGGGTCTCCCGCATTGTAGACAGACGCTTTACCATCTGAGCCACCAGGGAGGTCCATTTAGTGGCCCAGAAACTCTAATAAGCCAAGGTTTCATTCAGTTTTGGGGATCCTAAAAATGGTAATAGCTAACGGTGTTTACTGTATATCAGGAATTATTCTAGATGTTTTATATGCGTTACATCACTTGGTCCTCATAACAGGCCATTTGTATTGGCCAAAAAGTTTGTCTGGGTTTGTCCACAAGATCTTATGGAAAAACCTGAATGAACTTATTGGCCAACCCAATATGATCCATAATTTACAGATGGGGAAGGTGAGTTACAGAGAGGCTCCACAACTTGCTGTAATTTGCTCAAGATTACATCTCTATTAAGTAGCTGAATTGGGATTCAAACCCAGGCAGTGTGGCTTCAAAGCTTCATCAATTAAAAAAAAAAATTGATTGTGGAAAATTTCAGTCATACGCGAAAGTAGAACGGTGCAGTGAACTTCTATTTACCATCTCCCAGCTGTGGCAACCATTAACTCACGGCCAGTTTTGTTCTGTGTCTCGACATCCTTAGTGGTCTCCCAGCCCCTTTTCTGGATTATTTTCAAGAAAACATAGATATCCTATAATCTGTAAATACCTTAGTACGTACCTGCTAAAAAACAATAGCTTAAAAAACCACACTTTTTTCATAAGATGCACATTGTCTCTATTTCTGTGATGTTAACTGTCTGGAAAATGATTGTCTAGATCTGTGATATTCTTTCATTTCTTTTTCACTTATTTACTGTAATATTTTCCCTATACCAGCAATTTGATTAGCCTGGTGTATAGTTTGCATGAGAAAGGCCAGATAGATGCTAAATTCACAAATTCCCTCTTTCTATATATGTTTCTCTGTTTCTCTTTCTTTTTATTTTTTATTTTTTTAAATACCAGGAAAAGAATAAATTCTAGTATATCCTTAGACTAAAATGCATATATCTATTAAAATTAAATGTACATAACAATATATATATAATCTGTCCAGATATCTCTGAAAAAAATTTTTTTTAATTTTTATTTTTACTTTATTTTACTTTACAGTACTGTATTGGTTTGGCATACATTGACATGAATCCACCATGGGTGTACATGAGCTCCCAAACATAAACCCCCCCTCCCACTTCCCACCCCACATCATCCCTCCAGATCATCCCCGTGCACCAGCCCCTGTCTCTTATACACATCTGGTGTTTACTGTATATCAGGAATTATTCTAGATGTTTTATATGCGTTACATCACTTGGTCCTCATAACAGGCCATTTGTATTGGCCAAAAAGTTTGTCTGGGTTTGTCCACAAGATCTTATGGAAAAACCTGAATGAACTTATTGGCCAACCCAATATGATCCATAATTTACAGATGGGGAAGGTGAGTTACAGAGAGGCTCCACAACTTGCTGTAATTTGCTCAAGATTACATCTCTATTAAGTAGCTGAATTGGGATTCAAACCCAGGCAGTGTGGCTTCAAAGCTTCATCAATTAAAAAAAAAAATTGATTGTGGAAAATTTCAGTCATACGCGAAAGTAGAACGGTGCAGTGAACTTCTATTTACCATCTCCCAGCTGTGGCAACCATTAACTCACGGCCAGTTTTGTTCTGTGTCTCGACATCCTTAGTGGTCTCCCAGCCCCTTTTCTGGATTATTTTCAAGAAAACATAGATATCCTATAATCTGTAAATACCTTAGTACGTACCTGCTAAAAAACAATAGCTTAAAAAACCACACTTTTTTCATAAGATGCACATTGTCTCTATTTCTGTGATGTTAACTGTCTGGAAAATGATTGTCTAGATCTGTGATATTCTTTCATTTCTTTTTCACTTATTTACTGTAATATTTTCCCTATACCAGCAATTTGATTAGCCTGGTGTATAGTTTGCATGAGAAAGGCCAGATAGATGCTAAATTCACAAATTCCCTCTTTCTATATATGTTTCTCTGTTTCTCTTTCTTTTTATTTTTTATTTTTTTAAATACCAGGAAAAGAATAAATTCTAGTATATCCTTAGACTAAAATGCATATATCTATTAAAATTAAATGTACATAACAATATATATATAATCTGTCCAGATATCTCTGAAAAAAATTTTTTTTAATTTTTATTTTTACTTTATTTTACTTTACAGTACTGTATTGGTTTGGCATACATTGACATGAATCCACCATGGGTGTACATGAGCTCCCAAACATAAACCCCCCCTCCCACTTCCCACCCCACATCATCCCTCCAGATCATCCCCGTGCACCAGCCCCAAGCATCCTGCATCCTGCATCGAACATAGACTGGCGATTCGTTTCTTACATGATAGACTTAGCAGCAGCAGCAGTATACATGTTTCAATGCTATAGAAAAACACCAATACAGTATACTAACACATATATATGGAATTTAGAAAGATGGTAATGATGACCCTGTATGCAAGACAGCAAAAGAGACACAGATGTGTAGAGCGAACTTTTGGACTCTGAGGGAGAGGGAGAGGGTGGGATGATTTGGGAGAATAGCATCTCTCTCTTTTTAAAACTAGTTTCAGTGAGTTGCTTTTTAACATCAGCCAGAGTTGATCACTTAATTTGTTAAAATTATCTTAGTGAACTTATGGATATTTGAACATATTTGGTACTTATGCAAAATACTGATGCATTTGTTTTATCAGTGCTGAAAATTGTCCGATTTGGGTCAGTGGAAGCCTCTTCAGGTTTGGCTTATGAGTCCTTCAGTCATCTTCAGCCACTCCATTGTTTTCTGGTATGATGATGTTCTAGGCTTATCTTGTGTATATTTCTTGCCCTAAGTCTGGAGCTGGCATCCCTTTATGGGAAACAGTTATATGTAGAGACCACACCCTGATTATGAGGGGTGCTTATTGCTTCCCTTCGTTCTTTCTGTTCTTCCTTCCTTCCTCTCTCTCCCTCCCACCTTACCTCCTTTTCTTTCTTTTCAAAGAGAAACGAAATAATGAATTCTTACCAATAATTAATTGTTTTCTCTTTCTTTATATATTTACATGTAACTATAATGAATACTATTTCAGAATAACAATAAAAATATTATTGAAATATAATTGCCAAAACCACTTTGAATTTATTGTGTGATTCTTTTCATCTTTAGAGTATATAACACTAGGGATATACAGTCAAATTATTGTCTTTGAAAGTCACTTGAATTGTTCTCTGTACAATCTAAAAGCATGCTTAGTGGCTAAGTTTGTTTCATTCTGCTTTAGAGCTGTACTCTAGTTGAATTTCACTTAATGTTTTAAGGTCACCTAAAACAAGATCTATTCAGAGAAGTCTGGCTTCCATTTTGTTTCCTTCTCCACCATAAGTTTTTTTTTTTTAATTTCATTGTCTATCATTTTATATTTTATAGGAGCCAGTATATGTAGATGTTGGTATCTCCTCCATCTTCACTTTCCTAGATAAATGCCAGCTTGAGATACATGGTTCCCTCCATCTTGGTCTTAACTTCTTTATACCACTTATCTCAACAGTCACTCCTCAGCATTTGTGCAGACACTTCTCATCCCTTGAGAACTGCAAAGTTTATTCAGCCATTTCCCAAGTGATGGGACAGTCTCACTTAAAGGCCTGTCCATATGTGGGTCAAAGTCTAAAGATACTTAAATGGGGATTAATGTCCCATTCCAGCAAGGGGGCAAATGTAGATAAAATGTGTTCTTTGATTTGCTTCACTCTCCTGGTATCACATATGTATCAGGTAAGAGAATCTTCCTTGTTCAACAATACTGCACTTTGGGAAATGATAGCAGAATCAGGGTCACAGGCTTTCTTAACTCTCCATGTGGTTCCTAGTCCTGGAGATCCAAATTGGTGCAGTTCTTTTCTGATACCTTTACATATTTCTACATATTTACATCTGTAGATCATAAATATGATCGGAGCAGCTACTAACTGTTAGGAGATCATATGCACATAAGACATAGACATTACTAGTGTGCTGTTCTTGGCCTCACCATTTTTTTCTTTGTCTTTTAAAGAATAAATCTACCCTTGTGTATTCAAATATCACTTCTATTCAAGTGTCCATTTCAGCTCAAGTATTCCTCCACAGACTTCCAACCTAAGGCATCTAAAATTAAATATATCCTCTTGGATATCTTGCATAGGATGTGAAAACATCTGCCCTATTGTCTCTTGCTATTTTCAGTGATGCAGTGTTTTTTCCAGATTTAATGCCACTGGTTGTATATCTCTATCTAACTTTATACTACCTAATTTTTTTTGTAAAATGAAATGCTTCCAATTCTGTTTATTTATTGGGTGTACTAGGTCTTCACTGTGGCATGTGGGGACTTCTCTAGTCACGGCGTGGAATTAGTTACCCCTCCGCAGGTGGGATCTTAGTGGCCTGACCAGGGATTGAAACCCACGTCCCCCTGCACTGGAAGGTGAATTCCTAACCTCTGTACCACCAAGGAAGTCCCTATACTGCCTAATTTGACAAATCACTTAGATTAGATGTTGATTTACCTGGGATCCTGTGGAAACCTGGACATGACAGTCGAATCCAAAAGAGACTCCTTGAGGGTCTTCTCTGACAGTCCAGTGGTTAAGACGTTGAGCTTCCAGTGCGGGGGATGCAGGTTCTATCCTTGGTTAGGGAACCAAGAGCCCTGCATATTTGGCCAAAACAAACAAACAAAAAAGAAATACTTAACAGGAATCTGTAAGAGCAGCGATTTGTCCCTGGCACTTTCCCATGGATCAGTGAGTTAAATAAACATGGGAACAGGTACCAGTCAAACGTGACTACTTAGGAAAAACACTGGATGTGTGGAATACAGCGCTTGGAAAAATGGTTCTAAAAACTGAAGTGAAGAGCTTTGATTAAACAAAAGAAACTGATTAAATGCCATGCATGGCCTTAGGACAGAAAGTGACCTGAGGTAAGAGGAGTTGAAACCACATCGCAGCAGAAACCTGGAGGTGTTCAGTGTGACCACCAGAAGGAAGGAGGTCCACAGTGAGAAGCTGCGGAGACCCTCCAGGCCCTCACAGGCTCTCCTGAGAAGGATTAGACCGTCTGTCTGGGGAGGCTCTGGGAAGCATTTCCAGGTCCTGGAGATGACAGACGTGTGTCATACGGGGTTCCATGGAGAAGCATTGCCTTGAGTGTGCACTGAGGGATTTACTGTAGGAATTAAACCTTACACAATGGTGGGAGGATCAGGGAAAGCGAGGTCCAGAAAGAGGAGTTGGAGGATCAGAGAGAGTCACTCCCTTAAGAAATAAGAGAAGCACTGGCCCAGGGGGCAAGTCAGAGCTTGCGGGGAGACCGGGAGAGAAGCCATGTGCTGCTCAAGTGGGCCTGTGAGCGGGGAGCCAGTGGAAAGCTTCCTTGGGAAGCTGCGCCTCGGGTTAGCTGCAGAGGGTCGTTGGTAGTGGGACGCTGGTGGCTGGTGGGTCTCATGATTGGGAAAAAGAACTAAACGTGGCGTGGAGGGGAGTGAGGACCCCGGGGACCTGCCAATCTCCCCGGCGCCCTTCTGTCACTGTGTCCCGCTGAAGGCTGCATTTGTGTCTCTCAGATCCGCCTGAGGGATTCTTTGGGTGATTTCAACCCGGAACCCTGGCGGGAAGGGAATCCGGGCAGTGTAGCTGCCAATCTAACCATGTTGACCATGGCCTTCTCAGCACAATAGAGGTAGGTGTTTGCTCAATGAGAGAAAGAAATAAAGGGATGATTTAAAATCTATCCGAGTGTGGGATCCGTCTAGAGATAGTGCGGAGATGCCTAGCAGAAGGGCACCGTGGAAGGATCTATGTGCTGGGAGTGTAGTTTGTCTGGTGGTTAAGGAGCACGCCACATGTCAGCATCACATCACATCTACCCACTCAACTACAGCAGATGTGTGTGTCATGCATGCTCAGTTGTGTCCGACTCTGTGTGACCCTATGGACTGCAGCCCACGAAGCTCCTTTGTCCATGGGATTCTCCAGGCAAGAAGACTGGAGCGGGTTGCTATTTCCTCCTTCAGGGATCTTCCCGACCCAAGATTCGAACCCTCATCTTCCACACCTCCTGCATTGACAGGCGGGTTCTAATCTGTGCTCTGTACTTGTTTTTCCTCCTCCCTCTCCATTTTCTGTAAACTGTTAGTTAGCTTTAGACGTTGGCCTCTTTCCAGTTAGATACTACCATTTTATTTATTTTTTTAGCAAGAATAATTCAGAAGCTGTGTTGGGACACAGTGTTTCTCTCTGTTGTGATGTTAGGGGTCACCCATGATCAGCCCTTCCTTTGGGGAAAGCCAGATCTCCTACCCTATTTGTGTTTCCTTTTCCATATACGCTAACTAAACCATCACAATCCTGGGCAGAACAGGCATAGCCTAGAGAAAAAGGATTTTGTACACGCATTCTTAGGTCTACCTGCG
Organism: Oreotragus oreotragus; assembly: GCA_006410675.1. Classification (NCBI taxonomy): domain Eukaryota; kingdom Metazoa; phylum Chordata; class Mammalia; order Artiodactyla; family Bovidae; genus Oreotragus; species Oreotragus oreotragus. The sequence continues at coordinate 333,055 of SJYX01004490.1, forward strand.
CCTGCATCCCCACACCCCCATCCTTGTCAAGAGGAGTTATTTCTGTGCTGTTGCCTGAGAAGGCCTAGGTGAACATCTTAGCACCGTTGGATGCTGGCCTGAGGGCAGGTAAGGGGAAGTGCAGGATCTGCAATAAGCAAGTGCAGCATAAACATTCACCACGGGGAGAATCAGCTTACTTTCCTGTATGCTTTATTTTCATACTGTGTTTTTGTACTGTGCCTGCTGGGGGATAAAACCAAATCCTTCCATTTAAACTTCCTGGCAAAGCAGGGTTGGGAGGGGTGCAGGGCAGCTGAAAAAGGGATTGGGGAGCAGCTAGGGCCCAGAATTAAGGGATCTTAAATGAAGGCATTTGCTTTCATTGGCCCTGGTGCCAGCCCAGCCTGGGGACCTAGGTGAAGTGTCTTTGATGCTACTTTATGGAAGTCCATAAATACAATTTGGTGGAGATCATACAGGACTAAACTAGTTTGGGAGCTAAATCACCTGTAATGTCTTGACAGAGATTTTCTTCAGCCGAGATGGAACAACCTCCTTTGCTGAGGTAGAAGAACCAGGTATTATAGAGTCTTAAACTGTTTACACTTTGGAAAGCGTTTTTATTGCCTTCACAAGTTAAAAGGTCCTATATATTTTTTCGGATTATTTCCTATGGTTTTGGAGTTATCCTCTGAAAGAAGGCTGGATTTTGCTGCTTTATAGTTTCTCTGAAACAGAACTTCCCAAGGCAGTTAGAGGGACTGACTTTTGACACACAGGTATGGGGGATGGAAGAAGCTTAGAGCTGTCTTTCAGGGAAACATTGAAATCCTCCAGAGAAAGAAAAAAATCTGCTTAAAGCCACCAGGGAAGCCCAAAGACAGTTTTGCACGCCAGAAACTCGAGATTTTTCATTCTATTGGTTTGTATGTATGATACTGCCTTTTTTTTTCTTGTATATAAAAATGGTTATTGGCTGTTTCAAATGGTTCAACCTCTCTAATTTAAAGTTAGATCATCAACCATCCTTGGCATTAATGGATACAGACTCTTATGAGTGTGAAATTAAGAGGGAGTACAGTTAAGTAAAACTTGTTCCTCAAAGCGGTGAGGAAATGCACTCTACTGGGAAAGAAAATTAGAATATCCTAATTTAAATCACAACCCTATGTATGGTCTTCTAATACTCTCTCACTGAGAGTGTTGTATTGCACACAGGTTCCGTAAGGTTCTTAGGATACTAATTGGGAGGTGACTTGTCCCTTTGTGCTTGAATATTTCCCTGCAACCAGAAGAAGATTTGATTCCACAGAGTACCTTGACCGTGCTGAAGGAAGCAGTAAAATTGAGGCTAGTTCTCTGCCTGGTGGTGCTTAGAATCTTGAGCCTGGGTGGGGGTCACTATTGAGCAAACTTGGGTATGTGGTTTTATTATTTTTTTCAGAGATATGAGGGCAGGGACACATGAATCTTACATAATTTTGAGACTAGGTATTACTTTTATTTAAAAGACCAATTTATGATGCAAAATCTAACTTCTTAATGAGCTGGGTGTTTGAATCAGCTGACCATTGCTTTGCTGTTTGAGGATCTGGCTTAGAAATATGATAAATACAGTTGAAGTTTCATTGAATGGTTTTAGAAGTGTTATTTTCTTCCAGCTACACTATTCTCTGGGATCAGTTTTCTCCACTAAAAACAAATACTCGTCAAGTAGACAATCTAATTTAATTACCCCCGAGTGATTTTGAGAAGGCTACTTTCACACACAGTGTCAACAAAACACCACTACATTTCTTTATTTTCTCCCCCCTTTATGTTTAAGGTACTCCTCTTCTTATATTGTTTGACCGCCAAACTGTTTCATTCCAGCATGCTATACATATTGCGATTCTCAAAGGTTTTATATTCAAAAGCAGAGACATTACTTTGCTGACTAGGGTTCATCTAGTCAAGGCTATGGTTTTTCCTGTGGTCATGTATGGATGTGAGAGTTGGACTGTGAAGAAGGCTGAGCACCAAAGAATTGATGCTTTTGAACTGTGGTGTTGGAGAAGACTCTTGAGAGTCCCTTGGACTGCAAGGAGATCCAACCAGTCCATTCTGAAGGAGATCAGCCCTGGGATTTCTTTGGAAGGAATGATGCTAAAGCTGAAACTCCAGTANTTGAACTGTGGTGTTGGAGAAGACTCTTGAGAGTCCCTTGGACTGCAAGGAGATCCAACCAGTCCATTCTGAAGGAGATCAGCCCTGGGATTTCTTTGGAAGGAATGATGCTAAAGCTGAAACTCCAGTACTTTGGCTACCTCACGCAAAGAGTTGACTCATTGGAAAAGACTCTGATGCTGGGAGGGATTAGGGGCAGGAGGAAAAGGGGACGACAGAGGATGAGATAGCTGGATGGCATCACAGAATCGATGGACATGAGTCTGAGTGAACTCCGGGAGTTGGTGATGGACAGGGAGGCCTGGCGTGCTGTGATTCATTGGGTTGCAAAGGTCAGACACGACTGAGCGACTGAACTGAACTGAACTGAAATTCCTTGAGGGCAAGAGTTTTGCTTCAGGAAAGCAGGCATGCCCTGGAAGAGTCTTGCATTTTGAGGAAGAGAGGCCTGGATTCAAACTGGCTACTTTCAACTATAATTTGTGCATATGTGACCTGGCAGAGTTGTTTAATTATTCTGGCCCTCAGTTTCTTAATCTGTAAACATATGAGTAATAATATTAATACATAACTCCAGGGTTTCATGGGGATTGAGTGATGTAGGTACAAAAGAACTTTGGGCTGAATACCTTGTGCCACGAGAAAACAATTATCGTATATTAACGCATATATATATATATAAATGGTACAGATGAACCTATTGGCAGGGAAGGAACAGAGATGCAGATGTAGAGAATGGACTTGTGGACCCAGGGGGAGGAGGAGGTGGGCGCGAATTGGGAGGGTACAATTGGGAGGAGGAGGTGGGCACGAATTGGGAGGGTACAATTGACATACACACACTACTGTGTGTGAAATAGCTAGTGGGAGGCTGCTGTATAGCAGAAGAAGCTCAGCTCCGTGCTCTGTGATGACCTAGAGGGGTGGGATGGGAGTTACGTGGGAGGGGGACTCAAGAGGAAAGGGGGTATAAGTATATAGAGAGCTGTAATGTTACTCTACAGCAGAAGCTAATGCAACAATGTGAAAGATCATAAAGCAATTATACTTCACTTAAATGAAAAAATAAACAAATGAAAAAACAAAATGTTGACCTCTTTGCCTTGTCTTGTCTTCATCTTCTTTGTAAGGCATCACACATAACAAACCCTCAGGACACAGTGGGTAATTGATTGGATTTTAGAGGGGCCCTTTCCTTGATCTCTTAGTTGGTGGCCGATTGTCCCGACATCATATTGTAAGATGAGTTGCTTTGGGGAAGTCATCTTGCGAATCAGTGCCTGTCAATATTTTGTATGTAGTAGCTACCATGGGGAAAAAAAGCTCATTTATTTTTCTGAGAAGGGCTGTTTCTTTTGTTGTCATTGTTGGCAAGCTTTATGAGCTTAAAAGTTATAGTGGTCTTTGCTAGGGCTCCCTCTGCCCACTCAGCAGTTGAGTGGCTCAGCTGTGGATCACTAATGCCAACAATCTCGTGTGGATTTTGGTTAGTTTACATCAGAGGATGGCCCTTTGTCATGTAGCTTTCATGCGAGGGTTATTTTATGGGCTTGTAGTACTTTATGCATTGAGTTCACCACTCAGTTCCAGCACACTTTTATTATTTGTTTGCTTGTTTCTTATATTTTTGAGTTTCAAGAGGTTTTTAAAAATATATGTTCTGTATACTATCCCTTCATCAGATGTGTGATTTGCAAGCATTTTCTCCAGTTGCTAGCATATTTTTTAATGGTTAGACCAATGAAATTTTTTTGAAGTTTATGGCAACTTCTCTTTGAGTAACAGGTGGTTGAAAATTTGATTATGTTTACTTTTACTTACTTTTGGATTCTTTGCTCAAACTTTATAAAGCTAAGAAGTTAAAAAAAAAATTAAAGCCTCTTTGAAGATAAAAAATGCAAGATAATATGTGCTTGCAATTGTTTTACCAAGGTTTCAGAAGAAATAAAAACAGAGCAACCAAGAAGTTTCTTTGTCAAAGGTCTGGAAAATACAACTTTTGGATAGATTTTTTTCGGAGACCTGTTTTGCATTAAAATACCAAATAAAACAAAATGATGGATTGTTTTGGCACTGTTTCGGTTGGGCTTATGTGATGAGAACTGTACATAAAAGACAGCCAGTTATTGTCATAGTTGACAGATTTTTGGGTACCATCTACTTGTTCAGTATAGTAAACTCCCAGGGGTGAGGAGCTTTTCCAAAATTCTTATGCCAGGGACCATGCAAACTTCGGTTTTAACAGCCCGACATTATCTTCCCAGTTCTATAGCTATCTATAGGTTGTAGTCTTGCCTGGCACACCAGATTAGTTCCTGTGACTTTCTGTATGGGTATTATCGTTATTGACGTGGTTTCATTTTACTTTTTCCAAGTTGTAACTTGTCTTAAGTAGTGGTCAGATTTTAACAGGAGATAGGTGCAGAGGTTTTCACATGAAGCAAATAGCACAGGCAAGAGAATGAGGCAGAGCATGTCCTAGGAAAGGTTAGATGATCTGTTCAGTTGGAGTATAGGTGATCTCTAGGGGGTTTCTCGAGGAAGGCAATGGCACCCTACCCCAGTACTCTTGCCTGGAAAATCCAATGGACGGAGGAGCCTGGTGGGCTGCAGTCCATGGGGTCGCTAACAGTCGGACAGACTGAGCGACTTCACTTTCACTTTTCTCTTTCATGCATTGGAGAAGGAAATGGCAACCAACTCCAGTGTTCTTGCCTGGAGAATCCCAGGGATGGGGGAGCCTGGTGGGCTGCCGTCTATGGGGTCACACAGAGTCGGGCACGACTGAAGTGACTTAGCAGCAGCAGGGGGTTTCTGAGAAAGAATACTGGAAAGGTATTTTGGGGGACATATTTGGAAGGCTTTGAGTGCCAGAATAAGAAATTGGTGCTTCGTTTACATAATTTTTGGCAATGTGGATCAATTTTACTGTGATGAAACACATGTTGGAAAACTCCTGAGGAGGCCAGTGATCTAGAGAAGAGGTGATGAGGTTTGAGCTGGGTGGAATTGATGACAGAAAACAGAGAGAGACAAGACTGCCTTAATTCTGCCACATCACACTTAATGCACATGTAACGTGGGAGGACATACGTCACTAAAAGAAACTAACTTTGTGCCTGTTAATAGAAATGATGGAAGCCTGACATTAAGTCTAAGGTTAAATTAGGAATAAATATGTTCAAGAAATATCCATGTGTGTTAGGTTGCTGGGAGGAGAGGTTGCCATCACAAATTTACATAGGTGATTATTGAAGTCATCAAAACCTAATGACACTGTTTTTCAGCACTTCACAGTTTTAAACATTATTTCCCTCTTTAGTTTCATTGCATCTTTAGGATAGTTTGGTAGGGCCTTCATTTTTCCCTAGAGTCTTCATTTTAAAGAAACTGAGACACAAAGAGGGTAAATGCTTTCCTCAGAGAGTATAAGAGGCAGAAACCAGACCGTGAATCTGTGTTTCCAGGCCTGTCCGTTTCCCACCACTTTTATCTCCTGCCTCAGCAGCAGTCGTTGATGACCCATTAATTTGCAACTTAATGAACTTGTTTGTGAACATGGGCCATTTGTTATTTTTATCAAAATTGTGTCAGAAAGCCCCCAGACTTCTTTGTCTACTTCAGGTTCCAAGGGCAGTATGAGAATTTCATCAAGAATCACTTGCTCATGGCCCTTGGCACTGAGTGAAGGAGAGAATGTAGGCATGTTCGGATTAAACATTTTTGAATGAACCCCCATAGTACTTCCAGCGACAGGTCAGAAACTTTAAGTGCCGAATAAATGTTGTTGATGAGCAATGTTCCTGGGAGTAAGAAAGATGCTTAGGAATGTGCCTTAAATGGGACGTTAAATGATCCCCTAGTGGCTCCAGATTCACTGTGCTTTTCTAAGTGCCTCGTTTATAGCCAGGCCCCTGGGAGACCTTAGCTTCTTGAGTTTTATTGTTGGTAATATTTGATATATTATTTGAAGTAAATTGAAAGCATTCCTCGAAATGATTCTTTCTAGTCTCTTCCATCTCTTTACACAAAATATAATTCTCAGTTGACTTTTCAGATTAATTCCCGACTTTCACCTGAACTTATAGAAAAAAGGCATAAGGTTTATCGGTGTGCTGCCTATAGGAAACATCTGATAAGTACTTGATTTTGATGATGAGATTCTGGACTTCTATTCTGAGCCTAGGCCAGTGACTGATGCCATCATGGTGGGTTTGGGGAAGGAATGAGTGTGCTTTTAAGGTGGGAGTTATGTTAGGATTTGTGACCAGAGGGAAGACTGTGACACTTTTAAAACATGTCTGAAAATTCACTGAGAGGAGGGGGCTTGTCCCCTTTCTTTGTGTCTGGATGGACTGAACTGCTTTGAGAAACAGAATGTGAAAGAAGTGATGCCGTGAGACTGCTGTGACTCGGTGATTTAAGAGCAGGCAGCTTTGGCTTTGTTCACTGTAATGCTTGCTGTGGAACCCTGGATGACCAAGCAACAGGTGACCACTCTGCCACTATCATCCTGGAGTTGCTTCTCATAAGTGTTCTGGTTGAAAGTTACTGCTGAGTTCAGCCTTTCAGCCATCCCTGTGAAGATGCAAGTTATAGAAGTGAATCTGTTGTGAATCTTCAGACAAGCCCAGCTGCTAGTCGGGCACCAAATAATTACCTACATTGATATACATGTAACAGAAGAATCACCCAGCTGAGCCCTGCCCAAATTACAGACCCACAAAATCGTGAGAAATAGTAAAATGTTCTATTTTATTTCACAGGCTTTATTTCATTCAGGAAATACATACTGAGTAACTTCTACATGCCCAACTCTTTGTTGGGTACAGAGGTGGGAAACAGAGATACAGACAGTCTTTATCTTCCAGGAAACAAGCTTGCTTGTGAGGCAATTGAGTGAGTTAAACAGTAAATAAAAAGTTAAATACCATTAGAAAAATGCAATATGATGATGAGTGCTAAATTCCAAGGTAGTTTGTTGTGCAGAAGTGGATAAATGGAGCAGAATTTGGTGTCAGAAGTGAGAAGAATCTAGAGAATGTCTACCTGCTTAAAGAAGTCTAGGGATTAAGTGGTTAAATAGTTGTATCTCTGCTGCCCAGGCACAATGGGAAATTTACCTGCTGGCCTGAAATCACCTGAAAGAATGTGTATGTATGTGTGTGAGTAGTTATATAGTATTAAAGACCAATCTGAGAGTGAATCATTATATAAATGAATCATCTTCTTCATTTCTTGCCCTATAGAAGATGATTTTCTAAATTCTTGCTAGTCATAGTATGGTCTGAGCCTTGGTATTACTTGGAAGTTTGTTTGAAATGCAGAATCTCAGGCTCTGCCCTAGATTCTGAATCAGAATCTGCGTTTAACAAGATCCCAGGCAATTCCTGGGAACATTATAGTTGGAGGAACATGAGTCTAAGCTTTATTTCTTACTGTCTCTACTGCTTCTGTTAATGTCACTGCCACTAAAACCCAAAGGAGAACAGCCACTTTTTGCACCATGGACAAGCAATTTATGTACACTGTTTCACATAATTTTATTCTCAGAATAACAATGCAGCATAGATACTAACCTCCCTATTACAGTCAAGTGGAAGTCAAGGATTAGAGACTTTAAGGGATGTGCTTACTTAAAGCTGCACAGCTAGTGAGTAAAAGTGACAGGAGTGGAACCCAGGCCTCTCTGTTTCCAAAGCAAGGACACAGTGAAGCCCAAGGGTTCAGATATGGCTTAACTGGAAGATAATCCCAGAAGCCACCTGCCCGGAAGTGGGAAAGTGAGACAGAAGAGGGAAGAAGTGAGGGGTTCATTACTGAGCCAGTTATGACCCTGGATGACTGGATCTTAATCCCTGAGGAGCTCTGGGAAATGATTTAGAACATATAATATCTCAGGGTTATTCCACCTGAACCATGAGGGAGTTGGGGTGTCTATAGTTATCCATAGAGGCCTCCTTCTGGGGATGCAATTCCCTGGTGTTTCTGAGGAGCCAAACTAAGTGGGTTTTAGGTGATAACTGAAAGTTCTTAGGGGAAGAAATGCAGGTGCTGGTGATCAGCAGACAGGATGAGGGTGGGAGCAGTTGGCTGGGGTTCCAACAGTAACTGCTGCCATATGCTTGCTTGTATCTTGGAAAGATTCCTCAGAAATACATTTTCCTCTTAATTTTTATTGGACCAACTATTGTTACAGAATTAAAGGAAGTACATCCCAAGTCCTTATTCTTAGGGTACTAGTATGTTTTTTAGGCCTTAAAAGAAAATATCACATCATCATTTTACCTTAACAATAAGAAGTTTTCATCTCACTGTGTTGTCTGGCAGTGTTCATCTATATACACACACATTGTGAAATTCTGGTTTTTAAATGTGTGTGTCCTCACCACTTTCTACGTGGCCCCTTAGTCTTTAAAAGGATAATTACACATGAGTACAAAACATACCATTGTGTGGCTACCTCAATGCATAGAACAAGTCCTCTATTGCTGTGTATTTAGGCCAAGAAATATATCTTAAGTGGCACAAATATAGGACTAGATACTTTTTCCCAGCGTGTGAATACAGCTCCATTTAATTCGTGGTGACTGAGGTACTTCCACTGGCTGTATTTCATTCAGGAAATATGTATTGAGTAACTTCTACATGCCCAGCTCTGTGTTGGGTATAGCGGTAAAATCCAAAGAAACAGACAGTCTTTGTCCTCCAGGAGACAAGCTTACTTGTGAGGCAATCGGTGAGAAGTTAAATAGCAAACAGGAAGTTAAATACCATTAGAAGAAATGCGATGTGCTAATGCAGGCTAAACCTGGGCCATGTTTTAATGAGCTTAGGAGGGTGAGTTATACCAAGGGTCACTGAGTTTGATCTTATTATCTTTTAAGTCTGTTAGGCATGGGCAGAAAATCCATATTGGTTCTAATGAGACTTGTGAATGAAAAGGATCTTGGACCCTTGAGTGCTTATTTAGCACACATGTTTATTGGGAATGAGTGAGGAAGGTGTGAAAGTATATGATGTGGTCTTACAGGTTGCTAAGGGCCCCAGAACTCCCTGTAGATTTGTTTTAACACGTTGCTGTGGTTTGAGCCAAGGGCCTTTGGAGTCCAGAGCTGTGCCCTTGACTCCTTTGCTATGCTGCCTGCTAAAAAAAAATGAGGGTAGACTACTAATGAATGCTTTAAACAGGGACATGAGAATTGATAAAGAGGTTCTTAGAATATAATGCCCATTATGACTCTAAATATCAAAAAGTGATTTTAACTGACTTAAGTAGGAAAGTAGTTTCTTAAAAAGATACTGAATGGCTCACAGATTTTCCAAAAGAACCCTAGGCTTGGAGGGCATATATCCAGGAACAATGCCCCCAATCATAGTGTGGAATAGACCCAATGAAGACACTTCTTTGACGCTGGCCACACCACTGGCCCCTCTGAGGTGGGTCCTGTTATTTGAGGCCCTGCTCCGGCTGCCTCTGGGCGGGGCAGCCATGCACGGTCCATGTGCATGTTGCATGCTACCTGCTTCTTCCCGAGGTAGCACTCGATGGTGATTCCAAGTCAGGACAGGCGATTCAACCGGCAGAGCTTATGTTATGATGTGGGCTTCCCAGGTAGCACAGTGGTAAAGAATCCGCCTGCCAATGCAGGAGATGCAGGTTCGATCTCTGGGTTGGAAATATCCCTCAGAGAAGGAAATTGCAAGCCACTCTGGCATTCTCGCCTGAAGGATCCAATGGACAGAGGAGCCTGGTGGGCTACAGTCCATGGGATTACAAAGAGTTGGACATGAGTTCATGACTAAACAACAAGAAACAATGCCACGATGTGCTTTCTGGGGAGACTCGGAAAGCAAATACGTTGCTCTTTTACCTTCTATGATGAGCAAGGGACATCAGATGTTGGGAAACCAAAGAATGACAAATTCCACAGCTGTCCTTCTGTTTCCTTCATATTATTCTCTTGTCTCTCTTTTGTTAAGCAGAATCTATCCATGCTGTAAGGTTCAGCTTTTATCCCACTTCCTCTATGAAATTTTCTCTGACTCCTCTAGTTTTGGTTTTATGTCTTCTGAAACTCTGCATTAGTTACAGCCAGAATGAGCTGTGAAAACCTAATATGAAAAGTTGACTTCATATCACTAGATCTGAACCTCATTATCCCAGTGAATTGCTGTAAGTAGAATAGTATTTGATGGCCCCTTTGAATCGTTAGTAGAGAAATAGCTCATCTGTGTAAATAGCTTCTTTTCCTTCTACCCAACTTACTCCCCTTGTTCTGTTTTTGGCCTTTAATAATCAACACTGTTTGATGTTTTTGTGAATATTTGGTGTTATTTTCTTGTCTCTTTAACTAGGAGGCATTCCCACTGAGGGTTGCAACTGTATCTAGTAATTTCTCTGTGATGTCCAAAAGATAGTGCAAACAGTATGCACTCGATTAGTTGGCAAGAAATATGCTTGAAAAATGCAACATTTTGTAGCATATGTGGGTCTTTTGATCCAGTAGGTATTCACTCTATGTCAGAATACCTCATTTCTAGAAATAGTAGTAAAGTTTCCTCCCCTTCCTATAAAACGTTCTCTTCAACTAGGGATTGACAGTGGAATATTTTATTACAGGGTTGAAGATCCTTTTAGAACAGCAAGTCCATGGCCCTTATATAAAGACTCCCCTATATGTGTCTGCACAGAAAAGTTGAGTGCATAGTCCTTTAGTATTGCTTTTCAACAGTCTGGTTTCAATGGAATGAGGAGCAAGCTTTCAGTACTGAGCGGCTTACCCTTCAGGCTTGTCTTGGTAGAGATATACATATTCTAAGAATTGATTTCTATGAGAGAAGTTATTTGAAAAGCCAATACCTAATTGCTCAGCAAAAATGTGCAGCATAGTGTATATTTTCTATTATATTCTTTAGTTCTTTAATGGCAAATAATTTTTTTAAGTGATTTAGGGGGTGTGGATATCCCTTAGATCAAATCTCCCTGTATGCTATACTTAAGTAATTTCCAAGTAGAAATTTAGCTTTGCCACTACCAGCTTTTCTATTACATTAGTCTAAGCATCTTTTTGACCTGTCTGGAGAGGGAAAGGTACAACCTGCATCATTCGTAGATTTAAATCTCATAAGTTCTTTTCAAGAGAACTTTTTTTTTTTTCTATATGAGATTTCAATATATTTAGAAATATTAAAGAGTTACGGGGAAAATATTTGCAATTCACATATCTGATGAAAGGCTAATATCCAGATTATAAAAAGGACTCTCAAAATTCAGTAATAAGAAAACAAACAACCCTCCAAAAATGAACAGTATTTTAATAGACATTTCACCAAAGATGTATGGATAGCACATAAGCACATTAAAAGATATCAATGTTATTAGTTTCTTGTTGTTGTTTAGTTGCTAAGTCCTGTCTAACTCTTTGTGACCCCATGGACTGTAGTCTGCCAGGCTCCTCTGTCCATGGGATTTCCTAGGCAAGAGTACTGGAATGGGTTGCCATTTCCTTCTTCAGGGGATCTTCCTGACCCAGGGACCCAGGGATCAAACCCAGGTCTCCTGCATTGCACACGGATTCTTTACCATCTGAGCCACCAGGGGAGCCCATTAGTCTCTAGGGGAGTGCAGGTTAAGACCACAACGAGATGCTTCTGCCCATCTATATGATGGTGAAAATCAAAAGAAATGGTATCAAGTGTTGGTGGGAATGTGGAGAAATTGGAATTCCTGTATAGCTGGTGGGAGTGTGAAATGAAATCGCCGCTTTGACAAATAGCCAGGCAGTTTCTTATAAAGTAAAATAGACACTTCCTATACAACCCAACAATCTTATTTCTAATTATTTATCCAAATGAAATAAAACTATTTTCATGCAAAAACCTTAACGTGAATGCTTATAGCTGCTATATTTACAGTTGCCTCAAACGAGAAACAACCCAATGTCCCTCAGCTGATGAATGGGTAAAAAATCTGTATTTCCATCAGTGGAATACTCTTCAGCAATAAATGGAAGGAGTGAGCTGCCACAGTAATAATGTGGCAGAGTCTCAAATGCATTATGCTAAGTGAGAGAAGCCATACTCAGAAGGCTGTGTTCTGTATGGGTGCATTTGTTGATGTGCAGGACCTCTGTGAAGACACAGGAAACAGTGGTTTCCAGGAGCTGGGAGTGAGGGGAGGGGTTGAGTGTATGAGGAACAGGAGAGTTTTGGGGGCAATGGAGCTACTCTGTACTTTGGTTGTGGTGGTTACATGACTGTATTTGTCAAAACGCACAGAACCATCCACCAAAAAGCTTGCGGTTTACATATGTTGTTGTTGTTCAGTTGCTAAGTTGTGTCTGAGTCTTTGTGACCCCATTAAGCCCACAGCACACCAGGCTTCCTTGTCCTTTACTATCTCCTAGAGTCTGCCCATCGAGTTGGTGATGCCATCCAATCATCTCATCCTCTGCTGCCCCCTTCTCCTCTTGCCCTCAATCTTTCCCAGCATCAGGGTCTTTTCCAGAGAGCTGGCTCTTCGCATGAGGTGGCCAGAGTATTGGAGCTTCAGCATCAGTCCTTCCAATGAATATTCAGGGTTGATTTCCTCTAGGATTTACATATGTAAATTATACCTAAATTCAGAACTAAAAAATTATTTAGGTTCATCCTAGGACTGAGATGAAGAGATTGGCAAGATCAGTCTGGCTGAAGGAGATTGGATGGACACAGCTGAATGAAAGCCAAGTAGACCATGGTTTTTAAGACAGAAGTGCGACAGAGCACTAAGGCAGCATGCAGAAGATTGCCATAAACTCCAATAGTGTCTGTGTGTGTGCTCATCTTTGAGGGTGAGAGTCTGTAAGTGGGGAAGGTCTCCCAGAGGAAGCCATATGTGATAGATGGGGAAAGCTTTCCCACTGAGACGGGTTGAATGAGAAAGAGGGAGCGAGGTCGGGTACATCCGAATCACAGTGACTAATGTAAACAGGGTATGTGAGGTGTGATCCAAAAAATATGGGGAAAGGCAAGTGTGCGTTTTTAATACAGAAACCAGTTATATTTTGTTTATGCAAAGGAGAAGAAAAACAAACATTATTGGAAACACGCAAGCTGTGTTTTCTCTTGGTTGCAGCTGCTAACCACACAGGCTTTCCCGGCAGAGAGCAGGTTATGCATCCTGTAACCATGAGGACGCACCCTACGTTAGCCCCCAGGCAGAGAGATAATAATAGTATGCACGCTGGCAGCCTACTCTCTGGAAGGGTTTACGAGGAGGAAGTCTGCAATTACATATTTCTGGGCAAACATTAACCAAGATTGAAACCCAGATTTGAAGAAAAATAACAGGCTGGAAATCTTCAGACATCTTCTGTAGCTGTTCTGTGGATTGAAAACAGTAGTCAAACACTGCTGACACTTAAAGATAAGGTAAAATGTGGAGAAGACAGCACATACGACCTGATAAGAAGCCCTTATCACACCTGCCACAGCGTGTGTTCCAGAACACACAGAGCATTGTCCACATCTGAATGGCGAGAAGCTGTTCCCTTTCATTGCAACAAAGCCAAAGCCACAACATAGGATCTATTGTTCACCTCATAGTGGTGACCGAATCTATTTATCCGTGTGGTTTAAGAGCCCACCGCTGTGCATTGAAAAACCTCTGCTTGGCAACATATCACGAAGAGCATCTCAATCACTGTTCCTACCATCTGAACAATTTTGGTTCTGTGCTGTGGTTTTGTAATTTCCATTTTAAAAACTTCTTAGCCTGAGCCATGATGTGCCCAGTCTAGGTTGGGCATACTTTAAATGAAACTGTTAAGCTAAAATTAGCTTGACATCAAGATGGTGCGTGTTCATTTTCCTTGTATTTATAGCTGACCACAGTCATTACACAGAAGGCATCTAGTCTTTACTGTGCACTCTAGGGAACAGGAGGGGCTGTGGCCATAACCAAAAAAAGAACTAGAAGTTTTTCCAAAGACAGATGGTCGTAACTACTGCCTGAACAGTGCCTGCGTTTTTGGTGAGGCCAGCCATGTGGAGTGGGGGGCCTGGGGTGGGGGGTGGGAGATGTGTATAAGAGACAGAGGTTGCACTGTGCATTACTTTCTGTCTCCCGGTCTGGGCCCCAGAGCCTAACCTACTGCAGACCCTGGTCCTCACCTCTGCTCCTAGCTTCTTCTTTACAGCACGGGCGTGTGAGTGCATTGACCCCTGGGCTGCTGGAGGCAGGCGTGCGGGGGGTGGGTGGGGGCTGTGCTTGGCCAGGTCCTGGGGCACGGCAGTGTCTGGTTAGTGCTCGTCAGAATCCTGGCGGGGCATTGCCAAGCTGAGGGCCTTCCCAAGGAGCAGTTCTCTTGGCCTCCCTCCGTCTGTTTGCTCCGTGGCACCGGTAAGCCTGTCCTGTGGGTTGTGGAGATGTCCGTCTGTCTGGGGCAGTGAGGGGTCCCTGCAGGTCAGAGCGGTTCTCACAGATGTGAGTTTGGGCCCGTCTTTCTTCCCTGGCACGGGTGAGGGCCGAGGGAGGGAGCTTAGGGCATATCCTTATCTCGCTGGAGCCAGCTGAGCGGCCAGCTCTTATCGAGGATTTGTGAGCTTGTAAAACATGGCCGGCTATCACGCCATCTCCCTGGGGTGAGGGTGCTCCAGCTGGGCCTTATCATGGGGTGACCTCTGCCTGTGATGGAGGGGAGAGCAGGGTCATCCTGGGCGGATGGCAGCCAAGCCCAGTGGGAAGCTGGGGTGGGGGCATCAGAGTGGACCACCATGTCCCTTCTCTCCTCTCTTCCCTGCAGAGGGATTTCAGACTGGGATGGCCTTCAGAGGTTCCAGGAGCCCACAGGAGGAAATTCTGGGGGTAGGGGAGAAAAGGAAGGTTGCGTCTACCTCAGGGACCCGCTTGATCCGCTCATTCCCTGTTAAGCGCTCACTGGGTGCCAGGCCCCGGCCAGTGTGCTGAGTTCAGAGCCAAGTCCCAGACTTCCAGTTCTGCCTCTTGTGGTTTCTAGCAGGGTGACCTCAGACCAGTCACCTGTCCGCTCTGAGCCCCGTGCATCCAATGGGAAGACAGTTCCCATTCCCCCAGGCTGTTCTCGGGGTCCCTGGAGACAGTGGATGTGAAAGAACTGCCTTACAAACCACGAGGTTCCTGGGGTGGGGGGTGGGGGGCGGGAGGTCTTCTCATGACACAGATATACTCTTCAGTTCTTCTGCAGTTAATCAAGAGTGATGGGACCTTTTCTAAAAGTTTTGCTTGGGGGCCCAGAATTTACCTTATATCATCACAGAGGAAGCATATTTAGCAAAACTTCTTCCTCTTTGAGTTTCTTCACCAAGAAACTTATTAATATCTACTGACCCATCCAAGAGGTGAAGATAAATTGACCCCATGTGATGCAGAGAAAAGAGTTTTTGACTAGAGACAGAAGATATGAATTTTATTTCAGTTTCTGGCTCTAGCTAATTATGTGGCTTGGGCTTTAATACAACAGATTCAGAGGGTTGGATGAAGATTGTTTTAGTTCAAAATTCTGATATTCCCAGCTCTTTTGAGAAAAGGAAGAGAATTTCACCATTCTCATTGAAAGTCAAATGGTACAACTGCAGAAGAAAAGAAGAAAACCTTCTATTAAGCCCATATCCTTGACCTTGTCTCACTTGACTCTGATATTCTAAGCAATATATTTTTGTTTGTTTTATGTTATTCTGATTATTTCACCATCAGTTATCATTCATCTGACTGGGACAGCTTAGTTAAGGTGAGTGAATATGTGTACTGTGTTCCAACAAAATTATATTTAGAAAAACAGGTGGTGGGCTCAATTTGGAGCCATCATTTTCTGAATGCTGGTCTAAATTATTGGGGTCATCTGCACCATTATCAACATCAATAACCAAGATTTTTATGCCTCTATTATGCAATTTATTATAGAGTTAGGGTCAGCATAGAAGTTGAGAAGGAACCTGAGCATCTGTGGACCACAGCTCAGTATCAATCTGCACATCAGAAAAAGACCAGTTTTTAACAGAGAAAATGAATAATATGTAATAATGAAGATCAAAACAGATTATCTTTTGATTCTGCAGGTGTAGCTTCAGTTGTACCTAAAAATTTTTAAGTATCCATAGGGATTGATACTTTTAAAATTACTATGCATCTCTTCCTTTCGTTTATTACTCTATGCCTATCGAAAATTGTGGCATTAAAATCAAACTCCTAAGTACTTCTGAATATTCAAGCTCTTTTGGAGTTACCCAGTTGGTGCTATAGAATGTTTAGAAATTGAAGATGTCAAGTGACAAACATGCTAAGCTAAGCCACAACTCTTATGGTTGATATGTGTTGAAATGAGCAAATGTTTGTAAAAAATGAAGATATGTATATTAACTTTTTTCTCTAGCATCATGAGATTGACCCAACCCAAGATAAGGTAAGATTAATTTTATCAGATCCATTTTCCATGTTTCTGCTTTCAAGCCTGAACATCCAGTTTTCCTGGTGATCATAGATGAAATAAACCTCTCATTGTTTTAAACAATTCAGGAGATGGGTGGACCCGTCGTCCTAGTATAACTGCTTATTTTTATCTTTCCTTTTGACTCCAATTGTCCTTCATAATAGAAGTCTAAAAAAACCTGTGGTTCATGGATTTGATTATTTTCAACATTTTGGTGGCTAGTGAGGCTCTAATTTTAGGAGTGATAGACTAACACACAGGGTAAGATTCTAGGGTACCTATTGTACAATATTATCTCTTTTTTTTAGTGTTTGAAAACTCACTTTCTTGGACTTTGGACTTATTAAAATACATGTATTTTACGTACTACAGGGATATTATTGGCTGTTAATATCTCATCACAAATGTGCTTGTATTATGGTGTATGGAATGAATCCTAAGGGAATGAAGCCCCAGAGAGGTGCTTTTCAAAAGAAGGAGAGTGGTGATTTGCTCCCTCTTTTACTTATAATCTTACTATATAATCTTAATTTACTTAATCTATAATCTTATATTTTAATTTACTATATAATCACTCCAGTTCAATAACACTGAAAATACAGTCCTCTTTTGGAATCTGTAGTAAATTCAATGTATTATGTCTAGAATATGCTGAGCAATTGAAAAAAAAAAAACTGCCTCAATTTCTGTGTAATCTTGATGCCAAAGAACTTCAATAATGAGAATCACTGACTTAATGGCATCCATTGGATAAAAGTTCTATCTTATGGCCGATCAGAACGTACTAAACAGTAGAAATGGTTGGAAAGGTTATATGAATTTTCTTAGACTTTTTGGTGTATCTCATTTAAAGATTAAACAATTTTACAGTAAGAGGTCATGTCAGTGGTTTTGAGGTCTGATTCACCTGTTTTTCTCTTAGCTCTTAAGCTCTTCTGTGCTGAGGAAATTGATATGACAACTAAGAGGAAGAAATTGAAATTGTTATACTGGCCAACCTTGGGACATGTATAAATTGGTGTTCTCAAGGGAGAATTCCTCTATGAAAACTCTTAACCAGACCACATTAACTTTCCCCGAAAGTCAGGAGAATGGCTCTGAGGTAATCCCGAATATAGTAAACCAAGCAAAAGGTTGATTCTTTGAAAAGAAAGCCCCCAAATTTGCCTATGCCAAATTCTGTGGGAAAGGGTCTGTTACAGATTTTGCGTGAAAGATTTTAAGAGGTATCATCAAGTTTGTAGTTTTGTAGAAAGCATTAAAAATTTTTTTTTCTTTTCAATTTCAGAAAATTCTTTAGAACAAAGTGATGCAGATAAAGATTCTCAAGGAAGGAGACTCAGAGATAATTTTCTGTTGTCAAGGAGGGTTCTCCCTGGAGCAAGGTAGAGAACTACCAGTATACTGTCAACATTATATGGAAGTTGTAGTGCAGGCAGAGCAAAGTGGTTTCATGGAAACTGTGCCAAGGATTCTGGGAATGTTTGGCCTCATCAGTAAAGAGCAATTTGGTGAATTAGTGGTGTCTGCTGTGGGTGTGCGAGGAGGAAATAATTGTGCACATAGTAAATTTGCTTGAGGTACAGTCTTGTGGCAAGCATTTTGATCTTGTAGATGAGGAAAAAAAATTCTTTCCTTTACCCTTTTAAATTTAGGGAATGGAGCATGTGAATTAAACTGACAGAAGATCTGTTAACAGGAGGAAAGTTCTATGTTGCATGCACATGGGAGCTTCATAGAAAAAAAGTGAAAACCCAAAGAAGTGGTTAGGCTTGAGAGCTTATGTATCATTTAAGAAAGGGCAATAAATAGTGGAGAAGTAGTAAGACTACATTTACTTCTGCCTTATGGACTATGCCAAAGCCTTTGATTGTGTGGATCACAACAAACTATGGGAAATTCTTAAAGAGATGGGAATACCAGACCACCTGACCTGCCTCCTGAGAAATCTGTATGCAGGTCAAGAACTAACAGTTAGAACTGTACATGGGACAACAGACTGGTTCCAAATTGGGAAAGGAGTACATCAAGGCTGCATATTGTCACCCTGCTTATTTAACTTATATGCAGAGTACATCATGAGAAATGCTGGACTGGATGAAGCACAAGCTGGAATCAAGTTTGCTGAGAGAAGTATCAATAACCTCAGATATGCAGATGACACCACCCTTATGGCAGAAAGCGAAGAACTAAAGAGCCTCTTGATGAAAGTGAAAGAGGAGAGTGAAAAAGTTGGCCTAAAACTCAACATTCAAATCAACATTAAGATCATGGCATCTGGTCCCATCACTTCATGGCAAATAGATGGGGAAACAATGGAAACAAGGACAGACTTTATTTTGTTAGGCTCCAAAATCACTGCAGATGGTGACTGCAGCCATGAAATTAAAAGATGCTTGCTCCTTGGAAGAAAAGTTATGACCAACCTAGACAGTATATTAAAAAGCAGAGACATTACTTAGCCAACAAAGATCCATCTAATCAAAGCTTTGGTTTTTCCAGTGGTCATGTATGGATGTGAGAGTTGGACTATAGAGAAAGCTGAGTGCCAAATAATTGATGCTTTTGAACTGTGGTGTTGGAGAAGACTCTTGAGAGTTCCTTGGACAGCAAGGAGATCCAACCAGTCCATCCTAAAAGAAATCAGTCTTGAATATTCATTGGAAAGACTGATGCTGAAGCTGAAACTCCAATACTTTGGCCACCTGATGTAAAAAAGACCCCGATGCTGAGAAAGATTGAAGACGGAAGGAGAAGGGGACGACAGAGGATGAGCTTGTTGGATGGCATCACTGATTCAATGGACATGAGTTTGAGTGAACTCCAGGAGTTGGTGATGGACAGGGAGGCCTGACATGATGCAGTCCATGGTGTCGTGAAGAGTTGGACACGACTGAGTGACTGAACTGAACTCAACTGAATAAGACATAGGAAATGGGATTTGGGCTTCTAGGGGTGGTAAATTGTAAGATGGTAAATATCTGGGGGAAACTAATGGAAGATAATGAAAAAAAGCAAAATGGCTGTCTGGGGAGGCCTTGCAAATAGCTGTGAAAAGAAGAGAAGCGAAAAGCAAAGGAGAAATGAAAGATTTAAGCATCTGAATGCAGAGTTCCAAAGAATAGCAAGAAGAGATAAGAAAGCCTTCTTCAGCAATCAGTGCAAANTGTCTGCCCTCTGATGCCCTCTTGCAACACCTACCATCTTGCTTGGGTTTCTCTTACCTTGGGCATGGGATATCTCTTCACGGCTGCTCCAGCAAAGCACAGCCAGTGCTCCTTACCTTGGATGAGGGGTGTCTCCTTACTGCCACCGTTCCTGACCTTCAACATGGGATAGCTCTTCTAGGCCTTCCTAGGCCTGTGCAGCCACCGCTCCTCAGTTGCTCCTCCCAGCTGCTGCCCCTGACCTCGGACACAGAGTGTCTCCTCCTGGCCGCAGCCCCTGACCTCGGACACAGGGTAGCTCCTCTTGGCTGTTCCTGTGCCATCGCAGCCTGGCACTCTAGGGCGCTGTCCCTGACCTCAGATGTGGGGTAGCTCCTCTTGGCCATGCTTAGTGCGCTGGCCAGCTCTCGCAGCCGCCTGCGCTTAGTGCGCCGGGTCTGTGAAAAGAAGAGAGGCAAAAAGCAAAGGAGAAAAAGAAAGATACAAGCATCTGAATGTAGAGTTCCAAAGAACAGCAAGAAGAAATAAGAAAGCCTTCTTCAGCGATCAATGCAAAGAAATAGAGGAAAACANTTACAAATAGCTGTGAAAAGAAGAGAGGCGAAAAGCAAAAGAAAAAAAGAAAGATATAAGCATCTGAATGCAGAGTTCCAAAGAACAGCAAGAAGAAATAAGAAAGCCTTCTTCAGCGATCAATGCAAAGAAATAGAGGAAAACAACAGAATGGGAAAGACTAGAGATCTCTTCAAGAAAATTAGAGATACCAAGGGAACATTTCATTCAAAGATGGGCTTGATAAAGGACAGAAATTGTAGGGACCTAACAGAAGCAGAAGATATTAAGAAGAGGTGGCAAGAATACACAGAAGAACTGTACAAAAAAGATCTTCATGACCCAGATAATCACGATGGTGTGATCACTCATCTAGAGCCAGACATCCTGGAATGTGAAGTCAAGTGAGCCTTAGAAAGCATCACTATGAACAAAACTAGTGGAGGTGATGGAATTCCAGTTGAGATGTTTCAAATCCTGAAAGATGATGCTGCAAAAGTGCTGCACTCAATATGCCAGCAAATTTGGAAAACTCAGCAGTGGCCACAGGACTGGAAAGGTCAGTTTTCATTCCAATCCCAAAGAAAGACAATGCCAAAGAATGCTCAAACTACTGCACAGTTGCACTCATCTCACATATACATACATAAGCACACACAATTAAAATTCAAAACCTAACTCCTTCTTAGAATTTTTAGGACATGGGATGACTCTGTCTTGTCTTCATAAAGAACTGTGACTCTGCTAAGGGTTTTATTTTAAAGTTTCCTAGATAAAAGTTTTGTTGAGAGGCGTTTATATGTTTCTCTCTCTCTATCTCTCTCTTTTATTTTTTTTGGCTGCTTGGCTTGAATCTGGGCCCTTGGCAGCGACAGCACAGAATCCTGACCCCTGGACCACCAGAAATTCCCTAGTTGAGAGTTTTGATTCTCTGCTAGTTTGATATGTTGTTTATTTATTGATGTTAAAATAAATTTACTTGAGTTCTTGTAATATAAGTTGCTGAGCTTAGTATGGACTATTGCACCATGCTTTCAGATTTCAGATGAATCTTAATAGTAATTCTGTATTTGACTGAGTACCAGGTTGATAGTATTATTTAATAGGAAAAAGAGCTCACGCCGGATCCTGAGTTTAGTGAAGTTTATTAAACACTATTTTGTACACTATGTGAATAAAGCCCCAAATCACTGGTCCTTAAGGAAAGTTTGAGATGATGCATCAGCAAAGGAAAAATAATCATTCTGCTTGAAAATATTATTTAAGTCTATCAGTGATTACAAATACTGAGGTCAGATAAGATGCTGTAATTGCCACTCATCATTCTGTTTGAACTTTTCTGTAGGTGCTTCCCTTACTTTCCAGTATCATCAAAGGGAAAAGAGCCTATGGTTCGGGGAGAAAGTTCATGCAATAAGTTGATTATCATGTGTGGTTCAGTGAACACCAATGAGTCTATGTTATTTCAAGGATATATTAGTCTAAGTCTGTGAGAGATGTTGCAGTCTCCTTCTCTCCATCTTCACTCACCCGCCTTCAAGCAAAACGGCACCTGCTGATGACCTTAAAAAGACAGGAAAAGGAATTTAGGTTTAAGCCAACAGGGGATAACACAAGCTGACATCTGTGCCCTTAAAAATGTTGTCTTGCTGAGGGTATATCCTCAATATTATGGAAAATATGTGTTATCTACATCAAACATTTTTGCTTTTGACTTAAGACATTAAGGAAATCTGAGATCCTTTAAGGCTTCCAGTTTTAAACACATGCTTTGAAAAGATTTCAGAAACAATAGATTCAAAGAGTTGCTCCAGAGGGTGAGGATTGCTGCATGGGAGAGTCTTCATGAAACTTCTGTAGTCAGAGAGATTTTTTTTATAAGAAGGACTTTTAAAGGGAGCCATGAGTAAAGAGATAGAAGAGGATCAGCACTGAGAGGTGAGAGGCCCCCTGAAATCTGTGGCCGTGCATAGACGGTATAGGGAACTGGAGTGGGAGGGAGAACAAGTCCTTCCTTAGACTGAACTTGAAGCCCTCCTCCCTTACCTACGCTCCTGGGAATGCACAACAGCTGCTCACCATCCAGAACATTCCAATATTTAATCTGCCAACTTTTTCTGGGGGTGAAATAATCCTGATTCCTTTAGGCTTTCATCATGGTATCTGTTTTTTTGGCTCTTTAATCATTTTCAGAGTTTTTCCTCCAACTTTCCTCGTCACAATTATGACTGGAAGCTCCAAAGGGGGATTCCTCTGGTGGGTGTAATGGGAACATGACTAAAACCACTTTTAAAGCATCCTCCATTGGCAAGGCTAAATCACTCTACTGTCTTCCTTTGTTTCTTCTATGGTCTGCTTTCAGTAATTGGGCTTAGGAGAGGCATTGCCTGAGGAAAGAGGAGCCATGATTTTAATTCATTTTATTTTTCTGAGAACAGAAATTTTCGTAGTAGCTTGTGTTTGCCTTTCTTTAATTGTGTTCTGATTTTTTTCTAGGCTATATTTTTTTTTGTCCAGTCTTATGGGCAAAAGTATGGTATTCTACTTGTTTTGTGGACTTGTGTGCATGCTAAGTTACTGCAGTCGTGTCCAACTCTTTGCCACCCTGTGGACTGTAGCCCATGAGGCTCCTCTGTCCGTGGGATTCTCCAGGCAAGGGTACTGGGGTGAGTGCCATGCCCTCCTCCAGGGGATTTTCCCAACCCAGGGATCGAACTGACATCTCTTACATCTTCACGGAAAGGCAGATTCTTTACTACTAGTGCCACTTGGGAAGCCCCCTACTTGTTTTGGTTGGAATTAAAATTATAGTAATGACTTTTGTTAGTGATAACATTCACTTATGTATTCATTCATTCATGTACTCAAGAAATATTTTGAGATATTTTTGAACTCTTAGCACATGGAAAGCTTCTGGGTGGCACAGTTAAGATGGTGAAGAAAAATACATATAGTCTCTGCTATGACTATGTCTTTATCTTCAAAATAGAGAAGTTAATGAATAATTGTATAAGGGATTTTATACTTAAAAATGGAGGAATGTGACATAAAGGGAAGAGCAAGACTGTATGTGAATGGAAAATAAAGACACCTACTTGAGAAGAGATAAGGCTTCTCAAAAAAGCACTTGACCTGAAATCTGTGTTAAGAGCTACATTCTGTGTGGAGGGAATACCACGTTCAAAGTGTTTTATATTTGTCGTGTAGTCAACAGAATTGAATTTCCTTAAATTTGTGCTGACTCCTTGAAACCCTTTCAGTTTGTGCTGCCTGTTTCCCTTTGCCTTATTGTAAAGGAGTCCCGCACTTGAGAGTTTCTGCTCTATGCTGATCCCTTTAAGGGATTTGGATCTTTTCTGATTCAATAACATTTTGTACTGTTTTATACCATCCTGAATTTCAGAGCTGAGTGTCTTGACTTGTAAACTGAAATGGAGAGATCAAGATAAGCTTACATATTAGACAGTCTATTGGTGTGTGCTGTGTGCTCAGTTGTCTCTGAATCTTTGCTGCCCCATGGACTGTAGCCCACGAGGCTCCTCTGCCCATGGAAACTTCCAGGCAGGAATACTGGAGTGGGGTGCCATTTCTTTCTCCAGGGGATCTTCCCCATCCAAGGATCAAACCCACGTCTCTCATGTCTCCTGCAGAGGCAGGCAGATTCTTTACCTCTACGTGGGGAGCCAATTTATCTAGCTCAGGTGAATCTAAGTGTGGCTGAAACTTTAGCTCTGTATTCTTTGTCTAGTGTCTTTTAACAGATACTTCTGGGACTTTTGACATATATAGCACATCAAAAGAATTACTTTAAAAATTCATTCTAAGTTTTTAAAGCTCTGCTTTGGGATTCTTGAATCAGAAATAGCATTTAGCTTTCACCTTCAGTTGTGAACGTCATTTCATGTTTCACCCACTGAACCCTGTATACCTGTGTGGATATGCATTATAAAAAACACTGCCCTTTTTTCTGTTTGTGGAGAAGAGAAGCTGAGCTTCCCAGGATTCCCCAAATGCTAGGAAAACTTTTTGAAAAGGACAGCCTCCTTGTAAAATGGTGAGTTAGCCATATTTCCTGCTTCTGGCCTTCCTGCATATCCCAGTGGATTTATAGTTCTGCTTTGATTTCTAATGGGTTTCCCTGGTGGCCCAGTGATAAAGAATCTACCTGTAATGCAGGAGTGGCAGGAGACATGAATTCAATCCCTGGGTCAGAAAAAACCCCTGGAGAAGGAAAGGGCAAACCACTCCAGTATACTTTTCTGGAGAATCCCATGGACAGGGGACTCTGGCAGGCTACAGTCTATAGCACTGCAAAGAGTTGGACATGAGTGAATCAACTTAGCACACACGTTTGACCTCTAATATCTGCCTGATTAATCAAGACTCTTCCAGTTCCTTACTTTTTGTTGAATTCCATAGGTCCTAAGATTATGGCATCCAGTCCCATCACTTCATGGGAAATAGATGGGGAAACAATGCAAACAGTGGCTGACTTTATTTTTCTGGGCTCCAAAATCTGCAGATGGTGACAGCAGCCATGAAATTAAAAGATGCTTACTCTTTGGAAGGAAAGTTATGACCAACCTAGATAGTATTGACTCGATGGACATGAGTCTGAGTGAACTCCGGGAGATGGTGATGGACAGGGAGGCCTGGCGTGCTGTGTTCATGGGATTGCAGAGTCGGACACGACTGAGCGACTGAACTGAACTGAATGGAAGATAAGGGTTATTTTAATAAGGTTTGTCATGCAGACTCAAAGGGTTCTATCTGCAGTGATTGAGTCATTCTCTACTTCCTGGTACAGGGGAAGCGAAAGAGAACACCTTTGGGAAGGCAAACTGACGCTCTTCTTTTAGGAAGTAAGGGGGAAGGTGGAGAGTACCTTCTTGACTGTAGTTTCTTGTGTTCAGCTCAAAATAATCCTATGGAAAGGGAGCTATGATGGGGTGGCATATTCATATCCCCTTTAATCTCTAATTTCTTTATCTGAAATGAAGATGATATCACTTTAGGAACTACTGTGAGAATTGAATGAGATGGTCTCTCTGAACGCATTTTGAGAATTATAAAACATTCTACAAATGTAAGGATTTATTCCTGTATTTTAAGATGCATTTTTTTCTCCTCAAATTGAAATGTCAGTTTCATATAAATTCACAGTGAAATTGACCCAACTGAAGGAAATGGAATGGAGATGAGAAAAAAAAAACAACTTTATATATCTTTCCAAAAATGTACCAGTTCTTGTCCTGTCAATAAACAGCCACAGAAAGATAGGAATGGAACTAATTATGTGCAAACATCCCTTGACTCCTTTACTTCCCATCTGAATTTAATTCTAAAAAAAGAGACCCTGATGGATTCCTGCCTTCAGGTATAATTACTTCAAAATTGACTGACATTGAAAGTACACATGACACTTTTTAGCTTTAATTAGGGTAGATTGGTGGAATTTATTTGACCGATAGTTTGGGGATGGTTGGAGGCTGAGAATATACTTAGCATATTATTTCCTGCTGATGCTGGTTTAGCCTCTATCAGAGAATTCTATATTTAGGATAAAATCATTTAAGAAATGTAGCCCAATGATTGTCATGACCATGAAGTAATCAGTCGAGTCAGTGAGAAATGCTCTGTCGAAAAAAAAAAAAAAGCTACTGGCAACAGAGGAAACCAAAAATCCACAGAAGTTTTATCTAAACAACCTTGAAGATTTTCTTGATTTAATAATGTAACAATTCTTTTGCTTTGCTGTGACATTTTTTGACATTGATAATAGGAACACCAAAAAGAAATACAATATGTGAGAAATGTTTTAGACCAACTCCAGAAAGTATGAGTAAATACATATTCCTTCATCTGAATGTGGTTTCAAACTTCTCCATATTTGTGGCTATTTCTTCTTTCTAATATTGTTAACTTTCTCTTTTTTTGGATTAGGCCAGCTAATGGTTTGTGACTTCGTAAATTATTTCAAAGAATCAGTTATTGGATTTATTTATCCAATAACTAATAGTCTGTTTTCTTTTAGTATTGTAATATTAAGCAATTTAATTTTCATGATCCAATTTTTCTTCCTTTTTACACTTCCTTAATTTCATTTTGTTGTTCTTTTTCTAAGGTATTGACTTGAATGCTTAATTTATTTTCCTTCTTTCTTGTTTAACAGTGTGTTTATGATTGTGGTTTAGGCCCTAACTCTTTTAGGTTGTTGCATATTTTTTAATATGTAATGTATTTCATTATTATTTTGTAGATATTTCGAAATTTTAGTTTTCCTTTTTCCTTTGACCCGAGTATAGATTCAAAGTAAATTTCTTAATTTTCATTCTTCTTTCTATCCTTCTCTTCTTCCTCTTTATTTATAGTATCACTGGAGGTCCCAGTCAGATAATGTGTTCTGTGCCATTTCTAGTTTTCTTTTTGGTTTGTTTTATGGTCAGAATTTTATAAATATCGCATTAAATTTTTGTAACAGAAGTGCATTAAAAAAAATCAGGATAGTAATTTCTATATCTATTATGTTCATGTTCATCAGTTATCTAATTGACATACAACATGCTTAATTATTTTTTGATTGATTTTATCTTATTGACTACAATTATGATTTAAAGCCCCTCCCCCAACTTATGTTAGTCTATTTTTCTTTGCATTTCTTATGGCCTGCTTATTATGAATTTAAAATAATTATTTTGTGCATCTGAACTGTTACACTCTCATTGTAATCTGTATTCTTTATCATAAAGTTCCCTCTTCATTTTGCTTAACATATTTGCTTGAATTTAATCATACCTAACATTGGTATCGGGGAAGGCAATGGCACCCCACCCCAGTACTCTTGCCTGGAAAATCCAATGGACGGAGTAGCCTGGTGGGCTGCAGTCCATGGGGTCGCTAACAGTCGGACAGACTGAGTGACTTCACTTTCACTTTTCTCTTTCATGCATTGGAGAAGGAAATGGCAACCCACTCCAGTATTCTTGCCTGGAGAATCCCAGGGATGGGGGAGCCTGGTGGGCTGCCGTCTATGGGGTCACACAGAGTTGGACACGACTGAAGTGACTTAGCAGCAGCAGCAGCAACATTGGTATACTGACCAACATTTATGATTGTATTACAAATGCAATAAATTAGATGAACAAAGAAAGCTATGGCTCTTTTATTTTTCACATCTGAGTGATTTTACTTCATAAGCCGTTTACCTTGCTAGAAAGGGAGAAAATTGAAACTTGGCTAATTAATGGTATCCTGTCTGCTTGTTTATTCATGCTCTCTTGGGTAAATGGTCAGGTTTCTCAGGTGCCCTCTCTCTCCCTGCATCTTTTTGAGCTGGCATCTAGGTATAAAAGGCTGCTTTATGTCACGTGGCAGGGTCTATCAGCAGTCCCTGGATTCTTGATGGTCTCTGTTGCAGGGGTCTGCTGAGCCTAGGACTGGTCCTCTCGGCTTTTGGGTGTGCTGGCGCTGGGTTGAGAAATTCTCACACTCCGTGGCTCCTACTTTTCCTGACACTCCATCCCTATTATTCCGCTCTTGTCGCCCCACCAGCCTGTCTGTTCTCCTGTGTGCCCTGCTGGGGTACTTGCAAGCTATGCATCATGGGTAGTAGCTCAGTCGTGTCCGACTCTTTGCGACCCCATGGGACCCCCAGGCGCCTCTGTCCATGGGATTCTCCAGGCAAGAAACCTGGAGTGGGTTCCCATGTCGTAGTGGCATGGCACTAAGCAGTGAGGAGGGTTCTCCTAGAGGCCTGCAGCCTTCTGTAGATCATAGCAGGGGAAGGTGGCTGCT
Organism: Oreotragus oreotragus; assembly: GCA_006410675.1. NCBI lineage: Eukaryota > Metazoa > Chordata > Mammalia > Artiodactyla > Bovidae > Oreotragus > Oreotragus oreotragus. Next base: position 361,166 of record SJYX01004490.1, read on the forward strand.
GGCCCTGATGTTTACTTCTTTCCTCGTACTTGTTAGCATGCTTTTATAGCCTCATCCCTTTTTCTGTCCATTTCAGAAATTTTGACTGTTCAGAGTTGCTTTGTGCTTTAAGTCAGAAATAAATCTCAAGCACAGTTTAAAAAACGTCCAGTGTTATTTGAACATCTTTTCCCCTTAATAAGTATATTTACCTCAGTGACCTGTACTGTTGAACCATCAGCACATCCTGTTGATTTTATCTTCAAAACCTATCCCAGCTCCATCTACGTTGTCTCCACCACTACCATCCTAATATAACTTATCTTCCTTTCTGTTTGTTTTGTTTGGGTCTGAAGCAAGAGCCTCCAAATTTCTCTTCCTGATTCTAATCTACATTGCAGCCAGAGTGATTATTTAAAAATATGAATGAGATCATGTGAGTTTGCAAGACTCAACACAGGCAACTCTTCCCACTTGAAATCAAATTCCACTTCTCTCCCTGATTCTACCTGGGCTCTATTCTCCAGCCAACACCTGCCTCTGCAGCGTCCTCTCCTACCCCTTTCCTCCTTGCTGATCACACTCCAGCCAAACCACACTGACATTCTTCTGCTCTGAAATTAGACAAGCTCCTTCCTGCCTCAGGCTCTAGGGCTAGTTTTCCCTGTCTGTGAAATGTTCTTCCTCCATGACTTCTTAAGGCTAGCTCCTTCCTGGTCTTGCTTTCAACTGTCACATCCTTAGAGTGTCCTTTGACCATCTAATACAAGTAATCTTTCAATGGCATTTTATCCTACTTCCCTTTTTGTGTTCTTCCCTGTGTATTTACTATCTGATGACTTTTATTGATATATTTCTTTATCAGTCTCAAGCAGTGAGATGTAAGCTGCGTAAGAGTAGGATTATATCTGTCAGTTATCACTAGTAATAATAATAATGTCAGCAAAATCATATAGTGTTTATTATGATTCTTCAGTTTGGTCCTGTTCTGAGCCCTTTCCATGTTATTAGGGCTTTAACTGTCATTATAATCTCTTAAGTTGGTACTGTTGTTATCCTTACTTTGTAGTTGAAAGAACTGAGGCACAGAGAATTTCAGTGACTTATCCAAGGTCACATGGCTATTAAATGATTAAGTTGGGATTTGAACACTGCTATGTACTAGTCACAGGAGCTGACGATTCAAATAAGGCAGAGACACTCCGCTTGAATATTCAGTAGCTAGAAATATAGGCAAGTGAAAGAAAAACCACAACGAAGTCTAATAAAGTTTATATTCCAGGCACCAAAGGTGAGGCTAGGAAAGCATAAAAGTGGGGCATCTTATTTATCTTAAACTTGTTTTACAAAAATACGTTAGAAAAATCTGAAACACCTTCATTAGTATGTTTGTTGGGCCATTTACATTTGCTTCCATAGGTGTATGGCATTGTTATGGGCTTCCCAGGTGGTGCTAGTGGTAAGGAATCCGCCTACCAACGCAGTTTGAGCCCTGGGTCAGGAAGATCCGCTGGAGTAGGAGATGGCAACCCACTCCTGTATTCTTGCCTAGAAAATCCCATGGACAGAAGAGCCTGGCGTGCTACAGTCCACAGGGTCACAAAGAGGAGGACACAGCTGAGCACAGGGCACAGACGGAATCGTTACCTTAGAAAGTAGAAACGGGTAGGTAGCAAATGAAGCCATTTCCAAAACAAAACTTACTGTGAAACAGAAGTCTGTTAGACTGGATTCTTTTTCCGAAGTGATTAGTGGTTTTGACGTAGTGGTTTCCTATTCCATCACCCTGGGTAAGAGAGAGATGTTTTCAAAGATGAAAGGTGATTTTAGGGAACTGGAAGAAGGTGAGCCCAACCATCAGGAGAAACCATTATCTGCTTGCTTTGAAGAAATCCTTTTGAAATAATGAAGCATAATTAATGTCAGTGTTTAGGAGTATGTGAAAGTTTTGCCAAGATAACCCGGTGCAATGCTAATGGCCAGAAATGACAGTTTGATCACAGGTATGTCAAGTAGCCATCCCATGCCTCACTGGGTTTAGCAGTAAAATAAGATTAACTATACAGATCAAGCAATAAATTAGACTACGATTACCACCAATAATGGCCAGCCTTCATTTCATGCCAGGAGCTGGATTGAGGGCCTTGCAGTTTATTTTAGCCTCACCACAAACCTGGTGAGGTAAGCATTATTACCCAACCTAGGGATTGAACTCAGGTCTCTTATGTCTCCTCTTTGGCGGATGGGTTCTTTACCCCTTTAATTGTCATTATAATCTCTTAGGTTGGTATTGTTGTTACAGAGAATTTCAGTGACTAGTCCAAGGTCACATGGCTATTAAATGATTAAGTTGGGATTTGAACTCTGCTATGTAGTAGTCACAGGAGCTGAAGATTCGAATAAGGCAGAGACACTCCTCTTGAATATTCAATAGCTAGAAATATAGGCACGGGGAAGGCAATGGCACCCCACCCCAGTACTCTTGCCTGGAAAATCCAATGGACGGAGTAGCCTTTTTGGGTGCCGTTGTCTTTTAGCATAAATCCCATCAAATCTTTGTGAGTTTTGCTTTTACATTTCCTTCATCTGTGACGAGAAGATTCTATTAGCAACCCTGGCACCTTCCATTAAAGTCTACAACTTCCAAGTGCCAGAAAGGGATAATGAAGTGATAAATTTAATTTGCTACCAAAATATGTAAGGCAGAGATATCTACATGAATTTATGGCATTAGCTGTGTCTTTCCTCTTAGCATTAACAAAAGTTTTATGGCAGGTTATCAAAATCATTGCGACAAAAACAAATTTATATGAATTTTCACACACAGAAATCAGATCTATAACTCTGTATCAGACCATGCCTATCTTTCTCCTTCTTAGCATTCCTAGTCTCATCAGAGCTTAACCCAGTAAGTTTTAAGTACTTTATTTACTACTTGAAGATTGTCCAAAAAAAGTGTTAAAACCAGTGTAAGGCAGTTTTTACTCACTAATATACAAACTCTGGAGTTTATAAAATATGACTCCCCTTTTCCTACCCACTTCTAGAGTCTCTAAAGGCTATGAAGAAAGATAATAATAGCATCATCCACCTATGATTGTGACAATGCAGTGCTTTGGATTCTATGGGACACAAAATCTACTTTCACCTCATTTCTTAACTCCTGTGTCGTGGTCATAAACCCAGTGATTCCTTAGCTTGAAAGTTTTCTTGTATCGTCTCCAGATATTAACATTCCAAGAGCTCATTTGTTCCAATGCACTTCCTCTTCCCTGGTCTCACCATTCCCTGTCTTGTCAGTGGGATCGGTCTTGTTATTCCTGGGGTCCAGTGAGGCCCCTCAGCTGTACCCACTGAATACATAGCTGGTGAAGTCCTGTTTCTGCCATTCATTGATTATGTGTTCATCTTATAACACAGACTAAGCTGTTAGAGTCAGTGCATGATTTCACACTTGGTTCTTTGCCCAGTAATTAGGATGATATGGTAAAAACACTTTCAACTGGGTGTCATGTTGTTTTGAGGGTCCGTATATTAGCTACTTTAATCCTTATAATAATCCATGTGAAGTTTCAACCATTATTCTCTTTCTACTGAGAAAAGTACGAGTCAGGAGGGTGAAGACGACAGTCATACAAGTTCCCATGCTAGTATAAAAACAAAGACAACATTTAGGCCTGGGTGTACTTGCGCACACAACCTGCACACTGGCCTTCTGTGCTTCACTGCCTCTAGTTATCACCCTGTGCTAAGGCAGTCCTTGGTTCGAACGCTTTAGATTTGATCCTGGTTTGACAGATAGCAGACTAGGATTCTATTAATCTGTGGGTGAAGTGGTGAACTTTCCATCTCCCTTCCAGTAACCTGTGGTAGTGGATTGTATTGGGAATAACTTGACACCTGCTTGCTCACCTGTATTCAGTGGACTCAGGATAAATCATTATTTTTGCAGAAACATCACATCCTTCCCTAGGCCCTTAACCACTAGCACTAAGATTATTAGTCACATTGTCATCTTGCTTACTGGACTGATCCTCCGTGTACTCTGTTTACTGGCAGAGGTTGTGAACTCATCTCTCCCTTCAGTTCTGTCTCTTTATTTTGGATTCTTGACTTTTAGCTCCTCTACCACAAATCTAGTTTGGGTTATGAATTTATGTATTTATAAGCATATATTTTCTCCACCAACTGCCTTAATGAATCTAGTCCTTCTTGTCTGCTCATTTTTGTCTTCAATCATGTTGAAGATAAAGGGAGCCAGAGTGTAATGGAGAAGAGAGAGCCTTCAGACAACGGGGAGGAGCCAGGCCCCGAAGTCTGCAGAGGCTCCAGCAGACTGCTTTGTTCTCTCAGTGTCAGGCCTCTTCTCCAGCGGCTGCTGTGCCTGTCTCGATTTGTGTGCATGTCTGGCTGGATGCCCAGCCAAACTGTGAACATTGCTGTCTTTCTCTCTTACGTCATCTCAGTTCCATATAAAATCAGCCATCTAGGCAGTAGCTGTATATTTGAATTGACTTGAGACTCTCCTAGGGTACACAGTCTCCTATGGGCTTCTAATGCCTGCCACTGTCCAGGGTACCAGGCAGTGACAGGTTTATACAGGTTTATTAATGGTATGCAAACCCCTCCATACACTTTCCAAGAATACTGAAACATTTTCATTATATTCCAGACAAAGCTTCCATTCCTGTAGTCCTTATTCAGGCATCGTGGGCTGCAGCAAACCAAAATTAAACCTACAAGTGGTACCTGAAAATTCCCTAGATCTGTATGTAGGTACTATGCCCTAGTTTTGCAATGCTTGTATACTTCCTGTATTTACTTCTATAAGGTTCTTTCTGGAAGTCCTAGAGAAACCTGGCCTTATACTCTTTAACTTTAGAAAAATTCCAGGAAAACAATTAAAGTTTTGCAATCATTTTTTACTTTTATTTGGTGTTACAAAGTATAACATGCCAGAACTGGGTGGGGTGAGATGAAGCAGCAGCAGGATTTGGGGGTGGAGGGGCAAGCTCTAAAGGTGCATTTGAGAAGATTTCAGTGTAGGGAGTATATAAAGTCAAGCAATAATCCCAGGCAGGGTGTAGCTGTGCATACAAGAGTTATACTGCTGGTCAGCATCAAAGAGTATTTTTAAATTTTTTTTATTTATTATACTAAATGTGTACAGAATGCAGGTTAGAACAATGTAACTTGATTCAGTAGCGATAAACTGCTACAAGCTGAGAATAAGTTCATCTAAAGAGCAAACTATGACAGTGTTTCAAAACTTAACCCAATTCATCCAAAAAAAAAATTGCTTGAAATGATACAGACTTTGCTTGGGGTGGGGATGAGGGAGGGATTGGCCTGGTTGTTAAACATGTTAATTCACTTTTGAGGGCGTTTTGCCAAGTTAACTAAAGCTATCCTGAAGCTATTTGAAGAATTAACTGGAGAACAAACAATGACCGAGTCCAAATTTATGTTTTCATAATTTGTTAAGAACTGGGCTTTGAAAAAAAAAAAAGAAAGAAATAATTAAAGTAAGGCTTTTCTTCATATACCACATTCTTAAATTCCAGTAATGGTAGTCTATCATAAACAAAGTAAATAATTTGGATGGTACACCTCAAACTCTGACCGATTCTGTGTGTAAAGCTGTTGTGTTCCCCCTAAAATTCTGATGTTCAAACCTTATGAAATAAGGGAAAGAGATATTTGGCCAAACAAGAAAGTTTGGCCTTGAGGTACACAATGAAGCAGAGAAAAGCCTAACAGAATTTATCCAAGAGAACACACTGGTCATAGCGAACACCCTCTTCCAACAACACAAGAGAAGACTCTACACATGGACATCACCAGAAATACTGAAATCAGGTTGATTATATTCTTTACAGCCAAAGATGGAGAAGCTCTATACAGTCAGCAAAAACAAGACCAGGAGCTGACTGTGGCTCAGATCATGAACTCCTTATTGCCAAGTTCAGACTTAAATTGAAAAAAGTAGGGAAAACCACTACATCATTCAGGTATGACCTATATCAAACCCCTTATGATTATATAGTAGAAGTAAGAAATAGATTCAAGTGATTAGATCTGATAGACAGAGTGCCTGAAGAACTATGGAAAGAGGTTCATGACATTGTACAAGAGGCACTGATCAAAACCATCCCCAAGAAAAACAAATGTGAAAAGACAAAATAGTTGTCAGAGGAAGCCTTACAAATAGCTATGAAAAGAATAGAACTGAGTTCCAAAGAATAGCAAGGAGAGATAAGAAAGCCTTTTTCAGTGAACAATGCAAAAAAAAAAAAAGAGGAAACAGTAGAATGGGAAAGACTAGAGATCTCTTCAAGAAAATTAGAGATACCAAGGGAACATTTCATGCAAGATGGGCTCAATAAAGGATAGAAACAGTATGGACCTAAAAGAAGCAGAAGATATCAAGAAGAAGTGGCAAGAATACACAGAACTATAAAAAGAAGATCTTCATGACCCAGATAACCACGATGGTGTGATCACTCACCTAGAGCCAGACATCCTGGAGTCCAAAGTCAAGTGGACCTTAGGAAGCATCACTAGGATCAAACCTAGTGGAAGTAATGGAATTCCAGTTGGGCCATTTCAAATCCTAAAAGACGATGCTGTGAAAGTGCTCCACTCAGTATGCCAGCAAATTTAGAAAACACAGAAGTGGCCACAGGACTAGAAAAGGTCAGTTTTCATTCCAGTTCCAAAGAAAGGCAATGCCAAAGAGCACTCAAACTACCACACAATTGCACTCATTTCACACGCTACCAAAGTAATGCTCAAAATTCTTCAAGCCACACTTCAACAGTACATGAACTGTGACCTTCCAGATGTTCAGGCTGGATTTAGAAAAGGCAGAGGAACCAGAGATCAATTTGCCAACATCCACTGGATCATCAAAAAAGCAAGAGAGTTCCAGAAATACATCTACTTTTGCTTTATTGACTATGCCAAAGCCTTTGACTGTGTGGATCACAACAAACTGGAAAATTCTGAAAGAGATGGGAATACTAGACCACCTGACCTGCCTCCTGAGAAATCTGTATGCAGGTCAATAAGCAACAGTTAGAACCAGACATGAAACAATGGACTGGTTCCAAATTGGGAAAGGAGTGTGTCAAGGCTGTGTATTGTCACCTTGCTTATTTAACTTATATGCAGAGCACATCATGAGAAATGCTGGACTGGATGAAGCCCAAGCTAAAATCAAGATTTCCAGGAGAAATATCAGTAACCTCAGATATGCAGATGACACCACCCTTATGGCAGAAAGTGAAGAAGAACTAAAAAGCCTCTTGATGAAAAAGGAGGAGAGTGAAAAGCTGGCTTAAAACTCATATTGAAAAAACTAATATTGTGGCATCCTTTCCCATCATTCCATGGCAAATAGATAGAGAAACAATGGAAAGAGTGAGAGACTTAATTTTCTTGGGCTCCAAAATCATTGCAGATGGTGACTGTAATCATGAAATTAAAAGATACTTGCTCCTTGGAAGAAAAGCTGTGACCAACCTAGACAGTGTCTTGTAAAGCAGAGACATTACTTTGCTGACAAAGGTCTGTCTAGTCAAATCTATGGTTTTCCAGTAGTCATGTATGGATGTGCGAATTGGAACATAAAACTGAGCACTGAAGAATTCACTCTTTTGAACTGTGTTTTGGAGGAGACTCTTGAGAGTCCCTTGGACTACGAGATCTAGCCAGTTAGTCCTGAGGGAAATCGGTCCTGAACATTCATTGGACAGACTGATGCTGAAACTAAAGCTCCAATATTTTGGCCACCTGATGCAAAGAACTGACTCATATGAAAAGACCCAATTGCTGGGAAAGATTGGAGGCAGTAGGAGAAGGGGACGATGGAGGATGAGACTGTTGGATGGCATCACTGGTGCAATGGACATGAGTTTGAGCAAGCTCTGAGAGTTCGTGATGGACAGGGAAGCCTGGAGTGCTTCAGTACATGCAAAGAATTGGACAGGACTGCGACTGGACTGAACTGATAGGCATGTGCCCTGGTGCTCAGTCATCTTTGACTCATTTGTGACCCTATCGACTGTAGCCTGCCAGGCTCCTCTGTCCATGAGATTCACCAAACAGAAATACAGAAGTGGGTTGCTATTTCCTACTCCAGGGAATCTTCCTGACCCAGGGATTGAACCTGAGTATCTTGCATATCCTGCATTGGCAGGCTGATTCCTTAGCACTGTACCACCTGAGAAGTCTGTAAATGTATGCATCTTACTAAATTTGAGTGATATTAGTTATTTCTTCAAGTAGTTTTTGTGTCCCATTTTGTGTTTCCTTTTTTCTAGGACTCCAGTTAAATGTTTACTAGACATTGATATTATTCCACAGATCCCTGAAGTTCTTTTATTTATTTTTTCAGTTGTTTATTTTCTCTCATTTTCAGATTGGATAATTTCTATTGATCTCCCTTCATGTTTACTGAATATTTTTTCTTATACTATCTGCATTATGCTGTTGAGCTAACATAGTGAAAATTTTTATCTTAGATACTGTATTTTCCAATTTTAGACTTTGATCTTGGTTCATTTTTATGGCTTTTCTTTCTTGTATGTTTGCTAATCACTCATTATTATTTTTTAATATTATGAGCATTGTTATGATCAGTTCAGTTCAGTCAGCTCAGCTCAGTCGTGTATGACTCTTTGAGACCCCATGGACTGCAGCATCCCAGGCCTCCCTGTCCATCACCAACTCTCAGAGCTTACTCAAGCTGATGTCCATTGAATTGGTGATGCCATTCAACCATCTCATCCTCTGTTGTCCCCTTCTCCTCTTGCCTTCAATCTTTCTCAGCATCAGGATCTTTTCCAATGAGTTAGTTCTTCACATCAGGTGGCCAAAGTATTGGAGTTTCAGCTTCAGTGTCAGCCCTTCCAATGAATATTCAGGGCTAATTCCCTTTAGGATGGACTGGTTGGATCTCCTGGCTGTCCAAGGGACTCTCAAGAGTCTTCTCCAACAGCACAGTTCAGAAGGATCAATTTTTTGGCCCTCATCTTTCTTTATAGTCCAACTCTCAAAACCATATATGACTACTGGAAAAACCATAGCTTTGACTAGACTGACCTTTTTTGGCAAAGTAATATCTCTGCTTTTTAATATGCTGTCTAGGTTGGTCATAACTTTTCTTCAAAGGAGCAGGTGTCTTTCAATACCATGGCTGCAGTCATCATCTGTAGTGATTCTGGACCCCAAGTAAATAAAATCTCTCACTGTTTCCATTGTTTCCCCATCTATTTGCCATGAAGTGATGGGATCGGATGCCATGGTCTTAGTTTTCTGAATATTGAGGTTTAAGCCAACTTTTCACTCTCCTCTTTCACTTTCATCAAGAGGCTTTTTAGTTCCTCTTCACTTTCTGCCATTAGGGGTGGTGTCATCTGCATATCTGAGGTTATTGATATTTCTCCTGGCAATCTTGATTCCAGCTTGGGCTTCATCCAGTCCAGCGTTTCTCATGATGTACTCTACATATAAGTTAAATAAGCAGGGTGACAATATGCATCCTTTACGTACTACTTTCCCCATCTGGAACCAGTCTGTTGTCCCATGTCCAGTTCTAACTATTGCTTCTTGACCTGCATACAGGTTTCTCAGGAGGCATGTCAGGTGGTCTGGTATTCCCATCTCTTGAAGAATTTTCCACAGTTTGTTGTGATCCACAGAGTCAAACGCTTTGGCATAGTCAATAAAGCAAAAGTAGATGTGTTTCTGGAACTCTCTTGCTTTTTCGATGATCCAGCATTTGTTGGCAATTTGATCTCTAGTTCCTCTGCCTTTTTTAAATCCAGGTTAAACATCTGGAAGTTCATGTTTTACACACTGTTGAAGTGTAGTTGAAGAATTCTGAGCATTACTTTGGTAGCGTGTGAGATGAGTGCAGCTGTGTGGTACTTTGAGCATTCTTTGGCATTGCCTTTCTTTGGGATTGGAATGAAAACTGACTTTTTCCAGTCCTGTGGCTACTGCTGAGTTTTCCAATTTTGCTCTGGTGTATTGAGTGGAGTACTTTCACAGCATCATCTTTTAGTATTTGAAGTAGCTCAACTGGAATTCCATCACCTCCCTCCACTAGCTTTATTCGTAATGGTGCTTCCTAAGGCCCACTTGACTTCACATTCCAGGATGTCTGGCTCTAGGTGAGTGATCACACCATCGTGATTATCTGGGTCATGAAGATCTTTTCTGTACAGTTCTTCTGTGTATTCTTGCCACCTCTTCTTAATATCTTCTGCTTCTGTTAGGTCCATACCATTTCTGTCCTTTATTG
>SJYX01004491.1:0-18362 GCA_006410675.1 Oreotragus oreotragus
AAGAACACTGGAGTGGGTTGCCATTTCCTTCTCCAATGCATGAAAGTGAAAAGTGAAAGTGAAGACACATCATTAAAGATCGTTCATCCTCAGTGCCTAGTGCATAGTCTGTGCACAACAGCAACAAGTAGTATGCTGTTGTTGTTCAGTATCTAAGTTATGTCTGACTCTTTGTGACCCGTGCAGCATGCCGGGCTTCCTTGTCCTTTACTGTCTCCCAGAGTTTGCTCAAACTGATGTCCATTGAGTCCATGATGCCATCCAATCATTTCATCCTCTGTCATTCCCTTCTCCTCCTGCCCTCAATCTTTCTGAGCATCAGAGTCTTTTCCAGTGAATCAGTTCTATGCCATCAGGTGGCCAAAGCATTGGAGCTTCAGCATCAGTCCTTCCAGGAAATATTCAGGATTGATTTCCTTTAGGATTGAAATCTAAGTAATTTACAGGTATTGGCTATTTTGAATAGTACTGCTGTGAATCGTCTAGTACCTGTCTTTTGAAGAATATATATGAGAACCCTGCATCTGGTACCCAGTACTCTGGCAGAGGGATTGCTTGACTTAGGTAGATAGATTCTGCTACACAGTAGACTCTGCTACAGTGGTTCCATTAGACATTAGAGATGTTTGAAATATAGAAAATAACTGGTGGACACCACAACCACTTCCATGCAGCCCTTCAAATTCTAAGGACAACAGTTAAGAACTTCCACTTAAAAGAAACGTATGTCTCGTCTGTCCTCAGTGAAAACAGGTAACAATTACTATTCCTCATAAAATTATTCCTTACTTCAATTATTTTGGCACTGTGATAAAATCCTCTCCTAGCCCTGTTACCCCAAAGACTATGAAAATTTCCTCACAAGTAACACTCAATTGAAGGCTTTGTGCTCACATAAGCCCTCTTCATGTGATGGGGACTGTGATGCTCAGAGCCTGACGCAACTCAGTGGGCATTTGGGGTGACCTCCATAACCACATCCTCTATAACACACAACCACTCTCTTCAGTGTCAGGGAGAAAGGGAGGCATGCGGGATGGGGCAGAAAGGCACACAATTTGGAGATGACAGACCTAGGTCTGGATACAGATTTGGCCACTCTGATATAAACCTGGGACATGCAACTAACAAGGATAGTTGTCTTGTCCCATGCATGAGCCTACATTTAACATTACTTTTCTAAATCCAGCATCTCCCTTCCTGGTGGAGGAAAGAGGCAATCATAGTGAAATCTATACCACTAGCTCTGCTCATAAGGCCCCACTTGAACTGAGTTTCTCCTGACTTTGTCTCCTCCACCCTCTGTTTTGCTCCCCAGTTGTGTGGGTCCCCTTTCTGCCCCCTCCCCTGCCCCCCAACACACAGCAAGTATGGAGACTTTTCAGAGCCTTTGCTGGTGCTGGTCCTTCTGCTCCCAGTGCTCTTTCCTCTGATCTCCATGTGGCTGCCTCTTTCTCATGGGTCAGGTCTCAGCCTAAACATTACTGCCCTCCCCCTGCCCTCGCTTGGAGTACTCTTCACTGATCAACTCTCACAAAGCAGCCCTTCCCCAGCCATTCTTTATCCCACTAGCCTACTGAATGTTCTATAAGCAGATGGCACTATGTGACATCATTTGCTTACATATCTACTGCCCTCCACAACCAGAATGAAAGATCCATAAGGATAGTAATGATGTTTCTTAACCATGACTCTATTCCCCAGCACCTAGCATAGTCCTTGACACAAAGCAGGCACTCAATAAATATTTGGAGAATGAATGATAGAGGTCCAAGTCAAAGAGGGTGCTGGTCCAGACCTAGCTACTATTGATCACTTCCGGGGAAAAAGAGTGAAAGCTCAGGTCCCACTCATTATCATTAGATACCCTTTCCCTCCTGAGCCCAGAATGAGCAATTGATCATCGCTGACCCCTGAACTCGGCACTAAAATGCCTACTTGTCTGAGGACCCAGCAACTCTCTTACCTCATTTCAACAAATCAATGTCATGAACCTTCCATTCTGCACAAATTCGTGATGATGCCTCACAGAGAAATACCAAGACACCAAGAAGATTGTTTCACTAGTCAAAATAAAAACTGTCAGCTGTGGTCAATGCAAACCTGAAGGCTCTGCAATGCCAGATGCTGTCCTTTCCAGCTCTGTGAATGAAATCTGGGCACCAAGACATGATCAAGGGGAAATCGGCCCAGGCGGACCAACCTTGTGTGATCACAGGACACCATGTCTGCCCAACCTGGTAAGGGCGAGAAGCACAGCTGTGCTCCTTGTGCCAACTGGCCACAGGCCAGCACCTTCAAATGACTCTGACAGCTTTACCAGTAAGAAGGAAGGACTTCATTGGTTGGAAAAATCCTCAGATTTTAAAAACTGTATATATCAGTGGTTTTGTTTTTTCCTGAAAGTGTGAGCTTTGCAGGTATCCACTAACATGTTTTGGCTTTGCTAGCTTCAGTGCTGGTCAATACTCGCAAATGGTCCAGAGAGAATGTGAAATAAGGAAGATGTGGAGAAGCTTTGAGTCTTCATCAAACAGAACACTTCAATACTCAGGTTGCAAAATGATGCAATCAACTCTAACAGACCAGAGAACTTTAAAGTTGGCCTGGCCCAGGCCCTGACATTGACTCAAAAATGGGCCTTGAATACCCTCAATTATTCATACCTTTGATTCTAAAGCACCTGTTACAACCCATCACTGAACTGGAAGCCAAATGCCCAGATCCCATAGGTCTCAGAAAAGACCTCTCTCCCATTGGAACATAACTCTGCCTTCCCTCTCAGTCAAATCCACTGCCTTAGGCTCTCATGTCCATGTTTATTCCAGTCCCAGGTGAGGAGCCCAGACAGATCAGGAATCATCCACACCCACATCCCATCAAACCAGCTGTTCAGAGCTCTACGGAGCTTGCTGTAGTCAGGAGGTCTGGCTGCATCCAGTGATGACTGACTGGGGACAACCTGTGGGGCCCCAGAAACACCAGGTGAGATCTTGGCTCATGGTCCTTGTGCAACCTTGGAAGGGACGTGTGAACACAGTCTCTGTTTGACACGGTTAGCCTCTACTCATGTTTCTACCTCAAACACTCCCAGTGGGGAGATGGTCAGGCTGGCCGGTTGGGCAGGAGGAGCACAGATATCAGGAGTTGAGGCCCTGGGGGCTCAGGAAGCCCACCTGGGTTTTGAAAGCCTCAGCTCTGCAGAGCTGCAGTGAGCTGATGCATGCAACTGGGCTTGGCTGGTAGACGATCAGGCCAGAAGCAAGCACAGGAATGTTAAAGCCACGAAAACAAGAATGAGGAACCCAGGACAGGAGCCTGGAATGAGCCTGGAGGCCACAGCAATTAGTGTGGGCCTCTAGTGAGCCCTTTTAGATCCTAGGCTGCCTCTGTAAATGGCAATGACTTGACTATGGTTCTTCAGAGAACTCGGATACTGAAACCTTTGGATTAGATCCACTTTCCCAGGATCACAGTTTATACTGTTATGATGGCATAGTGTTCATTCAGTGACCTAAAAGGGCTCTGGGTCAGAGAATGTAAAAACAAATGGTATATAGCTCACAGATGAGGGTTTTCTTTTTTTAATGTGAATAATTTTGGCCAACATTTTACATGAGAAATTGCACATAGAAATTCATATTTATAATCTCTCTTGAGAAAGGCGAAGATCTGACAAACGTGAGCTTGCCATCCAGCTTGGCAACGCCTGGCCAGAGCTCAGAGCAGCTGCCTCTTAACTGAGACCATGGGCTCTAGGTTGGAAGCCTGGCCTGCTTCCTCATTTAAGCTGCTGGCCCAGCAGGAATTTGAGTCTGAGACCTCTGAACTCAGCACTTAATGCTCCACACAGCGGATGCCCGTGTAGTGGGGTAACATGAACTGTGGCAGTAGTCAGGGTCATAGCCATTGTCCTGGATGTGTTTGCTGAGGTCTGTTGATTCTATGTGGTATAGCACCCACTGCAGGGAAACAAGATAAGGCATAGATCATCGCATGAGGTTTAAACCAACGGAAAAATCAGCACAGGTTGATTTTGTAAAACACTGCAAAAATTCAAAGTGACAGTGATTGATGGAGCATGGGACAGGAGGCTCCATGATGAAAGTGGGAGATCATAAATTGGAAGTTCATTGCTCACTGTCACTCGCGGAATGAAAGATGCAACCTACAGCCACTGATAAGAGATGGACAGAGGCAGTCAGCCCCTTTCTGGGTTTTAGTTGTAAAGTCCGGGAATACCCATACAGAGGAGAGTCTCTGACCTCTTGTCAACCCAGGGTGGCCCTTGGAGGGGCAACTTTTGAGCACCCGGTATGTGATGGCATTACATGAGGCACTTCACCTACTTTGGTCCATAGAAGAGGCAAACAGTATTGACTTGGAGTGTGGGCTGGTAGTTGGCTGATTGGGTTCAAATATTGGGCCCCATGCCTCACAAGCTGTCTGCTCTTGGATATGCAAGCTCTTTAAAATTTCCCTTTCCCAACCTATAAAAAGAAAAATTGATGGAATCTACTGTATTTTTGTTAGGAGAATTAAAGTGCTTAGCAGAGTAACTAGTTTATAGTAAATACACAGTAAGTATTAATAACTACTACTATTATTACTAAGCTTCTTTTTATAAAGTGAGGAAACAAACTCAAAAAGGGTAAGCAACTTGCCTCAGATGATCATAAGTCATAGAACTGGTACTCACACTTAGCTTCATCTTTATAAAGATGTCTGTGGTTCTGATACCTTCTTTCCAATAACATCTTAGGGCATCTTGGGCAAAGAGTAGAGATCCTAAATGAAAAGAAAGAAAGAGTTTGGGTAATGCCTTCAAAGCACAGCACTAAACCATTCCTGGCTTCTGGAACTTTTTTCCCCTTCAGTCCCCTGTTCCACCCATCAGTGAAGCCATTTTCCATGCACAGGTTAAGCCCAATTCTCTATGGAAGGACAATGTCATCCATCCCAGACACAAGTCACGCTTAATAGAAAACAGCAGGACAGGGTCATCTGCAAAGCTGCTTGGAGCTCAGCCAGTTCTCCCACATGGAAGGCGAGCTCACTGCCACTCAATCCCACATCCTGAACGTTCTCCAGGAATGAGTGACAGGTCCTGCCATGTGGACAATCGAAGGCATGGGGTCAGTGGGAATGGTAAAGGAGATGGAAAAAAACATCAGGGATGAGCAAATGCCAGACAGATGGCATGGCCTCACTGCAGGTGACTAAGAAACTATAGCAGCAAGCTGACTAAATGGGCATACATGCTGCTGAAAGGACCATGAGAAGGGCAATGAAGTCAAGTCCCAAAAGGCACCAGCCTGGCAAAGAACAACCACAGCCAGGAAACTAAAGGATTTGTTCCTGGACCAGTGAAGAATCAAACCCTAGTGGTATGAGCACCTTGGGATGATGGCAGGGGGAATATGGGGCAAAAGTGGAATAAAGAGGAATACAGACACAAGTTTAGAGTAGGAGCCAGAAGCCATCCTGGCCAGGTCTAGGAAAATCACGAATAAGAGACCACTAGTACAGGAATGACAGACAAGTTTGTTGTTTAGTCACTTAGTCATGTCCAATTCTTCACAACCCCATGGACAGTAGCCCACCTGGCTCTTCTGTCCATGGGATTTCTCAGGCAAGAATACTGGAGTGGATTGCCATTTCTTTCTCCAGGCAGGCAAGGTTAGGTAGCCTAAATGAACTAATACCAAAGGATCTTCTGATGTCTCAACAAGGAGGAGGGACCAGCTGGGTTTCTGCTGGAAGCAGTCACCATCCCATTTCTCAGAGAAGCCATTGTAAATGGGCATATGCACATATATACAAACACATGTATGGGTACATCCACATACATATATATTCTCAGATATTTAAAACAGAATTGGACTTCATATATTGAATACATTATCCAATATTTTTTGACTCAAGTGAATTAAGGATATCTGTCACTGTTTGTGAGTTGATTGCTACAGGATCATTTTAGTGGCCTGTTGTATTCCATCATATATATGAACCATAACCAACTCAGCCACTCTCTACTGAAGGGCATGTGTCATGGGAATGTATGGTTTTTCACTGTTATAAGCCAAACTGTTATTATTTCCTCGGGATTAATTCCTGGATGTAGAATTGATGAATCAAAGGGCAGAGAAAGTTTTAAATCTTTTACCACATAAGAAAAAAGGGGGTGTGGGGAAAAACCAAACTACTTTACGCTCTCACCAGCAGTATGAAAAGACAGTTTTCCATATATCCTCCCCAATGCTACATATATTATCATTACTTTGCCAATTTGCTAAGTAAAAAATGCCATGTCATTTTTCTATCTGCAGTTCTCTGCTTGGTACAGAATGAACATTTTTATAAGTGTGTCCATAACTATGTACAAGGTTATCCCCCCTAGAGGAAGATGTTATTGAAAGGGGTGGGTAAAACCAGTTGGCTGGCTGCTCAGACCTGGCCTCAGAGAGATTCCTTCTTCATGCACACAGGTTCTATCATGGATTCAAGGGACTGCACCTCAGCTTTAAAGATGCAAAAACTGACTTCTCATTCACCCAAGTGTGTTCTCCCTCTGGGAGGAGCTGTTTGCTAAGAAAATTTACAGGAGATGGGGTTGTTAAACCAGGATGCCAATTTATCAACTTACAATAAAGAAAGAAAATCTTCGCAACAATGGAACATTCATGTCCGATAATTAGGGTACTCCCTTCTGGAAAACAAACTAAGAATCAGAAGATTGCTTGATGAATAAACACATATCCCCAGAAACAGAGAGGAGCAGTGAGACAGCAATTCTAAAGACCAGAATACATCTGCAGACAGAATTCAATCGCTAGCTCCACATCTCTTGAGGACAGGTCCTCTCACCCAGTCCATGCAGAGACCCACGCCCCTCCCAGACATGACCAGGACAGGGTGATGATCCAACTAACACCTTCAGTCCCAGGCACCTCCAGCTCTAACCTACACAGTTAATCAGTCACACAGGCCAATGGGCACAAAACCCAATAACTTCCATTGACACCTTGAGCTAACCTTCTGGGCCCGTCAACCAACAATCAATATCCCCCCCTGTCTCAGTCCACCTCTTCTGCCTGTTCTCTTCAGCTCTCAGTCTTTATCTCAGTCTGTCTTTCTCTCCCTCTCTTTCTCTCATACACTTTCTTTCTTTGTTTACTCATACTGTGGTCCAAATGTTTCCTGTTTTGCTTTAGCCATCTTTTATCACATGAACCCTTTGTCTTGCCACCTTGTATCTGCCTGAGACAACCCACTGGTTTGCAAATTAGGATGCATGTACCCTGGAGGGTTCACCAAGGTTGTCAAATTATACTTGGAGCCAGAGGATAAACATGGCTTATCTGAGAAAACTCATTTTTCTAAATGTTACATAATTTAAAACACTTCTAAAGTAAATATCTGGCAGAATACAAAATGGATGAGTTTTTCATAGCAAATATAATTTTTTGAAGAAAAAAAAAAGGAGATTCAAAGAAATTCCATATTGCCTTTGGTTTCTGATGAATCCTCTAACCAGTCCTCACCCTCGTACACCCACTCTCCATCACCCAGGGGCTATGCAGCCATCCTCTGTACCTAACGAACACTTTGGTGTGAAAGTTTAGGAAGCACTAATAATCCATTAGGGTAAAGGATAAGACCAAATATCAGACTGGAGGTCTGAGGTCAGGGAGACCTGGGATAGACAGACGTGAAATCGGATAGACAGACGTGAAGTCAGATAGACCTGGGGTCAGACCTGGCTTAGAAAACAGCACCTGCTTTATTAGTTGGGTGCCTTCGAGTGAGTTATTTACTACCCTGAGCTTCAATTTCCTCATCTGCTGGGATAATAACAAATAATTGATGGAATGTTTGATCATCATGAGAGTCTATAAAATCAGCAAAACTGATATTTAAAAATTGAGTTGTAACCCATCTCAGCTTAGCTCTTGACATTCTGCTGATCATTTCTGCTGATTGTAGAAAATGTTTAATCCTTCAGCATAAGATAACTTGGTCCCTTCTAGTTCAAGGCTTACTTTTGGGGGTAAAGATTGACTTAGACACAAAGTTCACCCCTCAAACTTCTGGGAAGCATCTGGATACAAAAGGATTCTTCATGGTATTAAAACAGAGTGATGTCTGTCTAGTCAGCCCCCACCTCCTTCTTCTGGGGTTCATATCTATTCTGGTCTGTGTTGGAATGGTTCACGCCAGCTATAGCCACAACCTGGACCATCAAGAGGAAGACAGGCCTCCCTGTGCTATACCTGGGTTGATCTAATGTCTGTGGCCTCTGTTACTGTGCCTTGTTCTAGGTGGTATGCTGAATTTCCGGGCAGCAGTCAGCTGTCTCCCAGCCTTCCAGCATGCTGACCCTCAGTGAGGCAGCCAAGGCTCCCTGTAGTTGCCTTGAGGGGTACATGACTTCCAGGGCGTTCTCTGTGATGTCTCAGTCAAGCATCTCTGGCAGCATACTAGCATGGTAGCATACTAGCATTCACCCCTGGGTTAATGCTTACACTTTCTCCACTCAAGGGGCTGTCTCTGTGAAGCCTAGTAGATGTTTCCCCAGGGATAGGAGCAGCTAGAACCCAGGACAACTCCACCATTCATGAAGTAACTTCCTGCTTTATGCCCTGACAATGAAATCAGCCTCCAAATCCATGAACAACCTCTAACTCCCAGCAGGATAGGACCCAAACAGCTTTTGAGCATCAAACAAAGGCTGTCACATTTTTACCAGTTCAAGAAGAATGTGATAAACAAAATTAAATAGAAGTCTTGGTGCTCAAAAGTGAAATAGCTACTGACAAAAAAGGCAGACAGAGAACACTTATAAACTTGAAACATATACAGATCATGACTTGGATTTGACTCTTATCTCTAAGTATCATGAGAATTAACTAATGTTGCACTCCTGGAGAATATAAGTGATATATAAATGCTAAACAATTTACGTTAGCTGAATCACTTAGGATGCGTACCAAAATACTAGGCAATACTGATCTTCTAGAAGATTAATCCTCCCGAAAGCAAATGACTTCCAAAGTGGCTTGATAAATGACAAGGAAATAGCAGTTTTATGACTCTCATACTGATGTTTTGTGCTACAATGGAACAAATATTAAAAGAGAAAAATCTGTCAATATCTCAGGATAATATTATAGTAGCAGCTATTATGGGTAGCGGCTCCTGGCTTTCTAAAGAAAGCCATACCAATCAAACAGCTTTCCCTAAAGACACTGACACAGGAAGAAATGGGTTTCCTATTTGGGTAAATATTTTGTGAGCACTTAGATGCTGGTGCTATGCTAAATGTTGGGAATACAAAGATAAATAAAGTGATTCCTGCCCTGGGGTTGCTTGCCCTCACTTGATATGTTGCCTCTAACCTCTGTCTTGACAACCAGCTCCATCCCTGGGACTCTCCCAATCTCCCCCCAACTCAACAACCTGGCAGATAGCCTATCCCCATCGTCATCACTCAAATGCCAAATCCAGTGAGTCACTAAGACCCAAGGTTCCTCCCTCATGGTTGAGAGTTGCCTCTGGGGTGATAACTCCACCTTCCTTCCAGGCTGCCTTGGCAATGGAGAAGGCTCTGAGGCTCAGAAGCAAAGTGGACCCAAAGCTGTCCTCCATAAGCCATGGCTAAAATCTCAAGCAGACCCAGGGTGGTGACAAGGGGCACCCAAGTATCTTCTCTACCAGTTATGCTACTCAAGAAGGACCACAGAGTAAGAAAAAGATGAAGGGAACACTCAGGTAAGAGACAGTGAATATAAGGAGAGATGGAGAGAAAAACAGAAAGATGGTAGGAATAGGGACAAGGAGGTTGTGGAAAAGGGAAAGGAAAAAGTCCAGAAGTCAAGTGAGCAGGAGCTGTCAGGACCCCAGGAAAAGCTCAAGCCTTCTGCTGATGAATGAAGAGCAGAGAGCAGATTTTTAGACAAATGAGACAATGTCACCTAATGAAATAGTGTCAGGAGCTTTTGGAGGACTCTAGTATATGTCTAAGCAGAGTTTTTAGTAATGAAGGTAGGAATCAGGAGGGTATTGGGAAACAAAGTTAAGAAAATTAGGGGGGAAAAAAACGACACTGGATTTCACTCCGAAATATGGTCATATTCTGAACAGAAGTATCTGAGAATCTTCAATTCAAAGTGGGCAAACCCAAGGAAGGATAAGCAAAGGCAGTGACTTACCTTGTGTGTCCGCAATGATTGGTAACTTCCACTGCTAGAGTCTGCTTCCTGCAATGGCTGCTCTGAGATTCCTAATATAACATGACCTGGGGGTAAGTGGGGAAGGGAGCTGGCTCCTGGAAGTTCTCTCTTCTCCAAAATGGCCTTTCTCATCAGCTCATGGATGCCTGCAGCTCCAGTTTTGTTGGTAGAAGGAAAGAAGTGAGTGGCTAGATGTTGAGTGCTGCTACCATGCTAGCTCTATGCCAAGGGATTCACATGCATAAGGATGTCTAATCCCCATTTTACAGATGAGAAAATGAAAGCTGAACATGGTTAAGAAACACTTCCTATATCACACAGCTAATAAGAGGCAGAGCTCCAAGCCAAGCTCTGTTTTTCTGCCCCAATGTCCCCAGTCTTTCCCCTGCCCCATGCTGTGGCCATCAGGTTTAACACCTGATCTCCTAGGAACAACGCCATCACCCCTAAAAAGAGTCACAAGATTTTAGATGTCAGTAGCTTGGCTCATTCACTCAGTACACGGCTATCTAGCACTTTGTTGGATTCATCCCTTCACCAGGTATTTACAGAGTCTAACTAATGTGCCAGGCACTATGGTTTGGGGAAACCATGGTGAAAGACCCAGAAGTGATCCCTGTGCCCTGGTGGGGAAAAAGGACACAAAACAATTAAATAAAAGAATTATAAATTGCAAATTGAAATGTTCTATGAAGGAAATGAGGGCTTCCCAAGTGGCACTAGTGGTAAAGAACTCTCCTGTCAATGCAAGAGACATAAGAGACACAGGTTTGATCCCTGAGTCAGGAAGATCCCTGTAGGAGGGCATGGCAACTCACTCAAGTATTCTTGCTTGGAGAATCCCATGGACAGAGCAGCCTGGCAGGCTACAGTCCATGGGGTTGCAAGGAGACACAGCTGAAGCAACTTAGCATGCATGCAATGCATGAAGGAAATAAAGAGGAGACTGGAACAGAGAGAACTAGGGGAAGGGCGGCCTACATGGCCCACACTGGTACTCAGGACAAGCTGTGTTGAATGATAGCACACACATGGAAGGTGGTGGAAAGGGATTACAAGTATCAGAAATAATTCATAAAAAGATATAGAGTATGAAACAGGCTCATGTGACTGGATAGTGGTGAGTGCAGAAAGCAGGGCTGGACAGGCTGCTTGAGAAAAAGGCAGAGCCCCATTCTGCAGAGTTTTGTGTGCTCTTCAGAGACTCTGGGTCTTGTGCTACGTGCAAAGGAAGCCATGATGGATTACAATTAAAGGAATAATGTCTTTAAAAGATTTCTCTGGCTGTACAAGTAAAATGGACTCTTGCAGGCCAACAGTAGAGACAGGGAGAACAGTTAAGAGGCTGCTGTAGTATTCTAGAAAAGAGACCAAGATGGCCTGGATTAGAGTGGTGCCAACAGAGGTGGACCAAAGTGGCTGGCCCTGAGATTGTCTGGAGGCTGAAGCAAAAGGACTTGCTCACAGATCAGATAGGGCTGGTGAAGATGGACGGCACTATCCAGTTTCTGCTGGAGAAGTTACATGAATAACAGAGTCATCAGGGAGATGCTTTGGCAAGGGAAGATGAACAAGTTTTGACTTTGAGCTCTTGGTTTCTGAAATTGGACTTATCCAGGAGATATCCAGTGGGAAATATCTAGTAACAATCCTCCTCTGTGAGTCTGGAACTCAGAAGAGAGGCCAGTTCAGGAGATATCAATGTTGGGAGTTGAGAGAATGAATAAAAATGGAGAAGCCCAGGGAAGAAGCTGGTGTTTAGAGAGAGAAAGTTCAGGAGGAAGAAGAAGCAAAAAAAAAAAAATGAGGAAAAGTGGCCAGTGATATTTTAGGGGAAATAGGAGAAGAGGAGGTGAAGGAAGCATGGAGAGATGCCATCTTAAGGGCTCTGCTAAGATTGCTGAGAGGGGAAGAAAGACACGAGAGAGTAAAGTAACAAATAAGAATTCTCATCCCAGAAGAGTTCACAGTCTGATGAGAAAGACCAATATGATTGATGAAGAAATAAAAAAGTTCATGTAACATTTATTGAGCACTTACTATGTGACAGGAACTAAGCTAACTGATTTATATGCATGATCATTAAAGCCTCCAGTGACATATTATAATCTTCATTTCACAAATGAGAGAACTAAGGCTCAGAGAGAATTCTTAGCTCACAAAGGTCACAGAGTCAAGTAAGGGGGAGAAGCAGGATTTAAAGGTAGGCAGTGTGATTCCTAAGGTACACTCCAAACCACAAAGGCATCTGCCTCTAGCTGGGAACATATACAGTTTGTCCATTCCCTTATTCCTCTCTTTGGCTCTTTCCAGCCAAACTTACTGCTCTTGCTTTTCTCATAGACATCCTTGTTTGGGACCTGGAATGACTCTTTTCCCTGCAGTGACCTTGTCCAATGTGACGATGATGCTGAGAGGCAGCTCTCCTGGCAATGAGATTTCACACACCTCCACCCCCTCACAGCTACAGGGTTAACCTTACTAGGACCCTAAACCTTGCCCCAAATCCCCATAGATGCCCCAACTCTAAAATCTGGCCCAGGAATACATAATTTTCATTTTAAACCAGACACAGATCAGATCATTCTCAAGTACTTTGGATGTAGGTTGACATGGCAGAGCAGCAAAGGGAGTAATCATTGCTGATAAAACTGGGAAAAGGGAAGAAAGAGCTCTTTTAGCTTAAATTGTTTCCTATAAAACAGTTTTGAAGGTAAAAGGTACTATCTTCATGTCAGTGTCAACATTTCTCTCACTGGGTAAGTGAAATTATGTATTTGTCAATGACGAAATCTCTCCAAAAGAGAGATGACATTTTGTTTGGTTTCTGGCAAGGAAAGATTGGGTCTGATGAAACTGGTAACTATACAGATGCATAAAAGAACATTTGCATAGGAGGCAGGCAAACATCACACCACTTCTTCTGTGTTCAATGAGTATATGCCCAGAACTTTTAAACCTTGCCTATCCTAATTTGGCTCAATTGACTTGATGAGTATTTTCACTGAATTTCTACCTGTTGTTTGGGTGAAAGATAGCACCAGAGACTGCATGCTACTGCTTTCTGTCACCTATATTCCAAACTCACTGCTTGACTGTCAGCAGCCAATATTCAGATACATGACTTTACTCTCTGCCTCGAGCAGTGCCACCTTGCTGATCCAACCAGAACCATGGTCTAAGACCCACTGATCTGAGCTCAGTTGTATCACAAAATCAAAACCAGATTAAGAGATGCCTGATCCAGCGTGAGAAAATATTCAAGGCTCCTGAGCTGGGGAGGCACTGGTTTTTCAGCTGCACTTTTTCCCCCTCTGTGTGACGAATGGCACACCCACTGTGCCCATGAGAGTTAATGCCCTCATCTCTAAGTGGGAATCCTCAGGACCTACAACTGCAGAAAGGAATCAAAGGAACTGCTTTGAAGGGTTGAAAGCAACTCCCTCCTATAGGAAATAATCAATGCCCCGTTATTTCATAGTTGCAGGGCTGAAGCCTTCAGTTGCTCAGCATCTAGTGTGAGCTTGTGCCCAGAAAGCCAGAAATGAGAAACAGAAGCAGAAGCACAGCTTGTGCAGACATCAATATATCCGGCCTTACTAGAACTCTCTAAGATATTAAGGACATTTTTGTCCTACCTTAGAGTACAGACCTGATGCTCTCTTTAGATTTTTTCATGGTTGATTCTTCTCAAACTAACAGTTGATCTAAGTCATGGGCACATTTTAGAAAGATGTAAATGTGGACCTCAAACCAAGCTAAAATTATGCATGTATGAGAGGCAGAAAAGGCTGGGAGAAACAAGTTCGGAAGGAAGAGTTTAACAATTTTCATGGATTCATCCAAAGAATATAAGCAAATGCCATTTTTATCCCCAGTCATACAAATATTAGGAATTGATGTAAAAAAGAATTTTTTTCTAAATTATGCCATTACTACAAAGTAACATCACATTTTCTCCTACTTCTGTCCTTTTCCTTTTTCTCCACCCTACCCTGCCACTAAATAAATCAAATTCACAACATAAGATGTGGCCAATTATAATATGCAACGTTATTTTGTGAGCCATCAAGACAGAAAAGATGCTGCCAATTAAACTTTGACACACATCTTGGTTTCAAAGATGTTGAAATGTGAAAAAAGGGTTCATCATAAAATCCATGAAGCATAGCATACATACAGGCACACACACATCACACTTGTCAATGAATTTTTCTTGCAAGAGCAGAAAACTGTCATGAAGAACCAATTTTCCAAACAGGCTAGATTTGTGCCACCCCTTAAAAAAAGGAGGGGGTGGGGAGTTTAAAGTTTATTTTATGGCATATATTTGCTGCCTGAAGACAACTCAGAACACCATTGACAGATAATGGGCCACATTTCATATCTGAGAAATGTGTCTTATTTTTAAAACTGAAAGCAGAGAAAGTCATTAGATTTGCTTTCATTCTTGCCACAGAATGGCAAGGCAATTTTCATCAGACCTGCTCCTTTTTGTTCTCTTCATTTTCCATTTTCCTCTTCTCTTTTACATTCGTCTTTATTCTTGCTATCATTCTCTCTCTCTCTCTTTTTTTTTACTTGAAATCTAATTTAGGTGTCTCCATATCTCATTAATGTGGCCTGCCTCAAAGGTCCTTAATAATAACTTATTGTACATGCTTATTACACTTGATAGGAAGTAATTTTATTAAAGCCCCTTTGTCTCCTTGTTTGCAGGTAATCTTGTGTCTCCACATGGGTAATACTGTCCCTAAGAAAGTAGTATTTTTAGCAGTATTCTTGCTCGTTATAACCAGGGAGATGATAATGAGAATTCATGAGGCTGCAAAGCAGGTACAGTGACTCCATCTCCAAAATAGCCCAGTGCCTAGCTATAATGAAGATGCTTTGTATTTATTTGGCATAATATTCCTGACACCTAATAGAGACCATTTTCTCTCCAACACTAAGAATTTGTTTTAGAACAACTTACTCAGTGTATTGGTTATTTGTTAAAGCCTTATCTAGGTCACTCATACAAAAGGGGGGTGCCAATCAATTGAGGTTTAATCATCCATGAAGTCAATATTTATTAAGGGCCCAATCTTTTCCCAGATATTCTAGCAGGCACAAAGGATAGGCCAATAGCTGAGACAGTCCTTGGTCTCAAGTTTAGCAGGAAAATGAAACATTTGAATTAAACATGGCCCAGTATATTTGTATCTTCTAGCTGCTATAACAAAATACCACAGACTAGGAACTTCTCTGATGGTTCAGTGGTTAAGAATCCACCTTCCAATGCAGGAGATGCAGAACCAATCCTGGTAGTGGAACAGGCCACATGGCGAATAAGCCTGCATGCTGCAACTAGAGAAACCCGCGTGCCGCAACTACTGAGTCCGAGCACTCGATAGTCTGTGCTCCGTAAGACGAAAGCCCTTGTAAGGCAATGAAGAGCCTGCATGCCCCTCAAAAGACCCAATGCAGCCAACAACAGCAAAAAACAGACTGGGTAGCTTATAAAGAATAAACACAGTTCTGGAGGCTAGCAGTCTGAGATCAGGATGCCAGTATGGTCAGATGAGCGCTTTCTTCTAGGTCACAGACTTCTTGTTGCATCTTCATATGGCAGGAGGGCCTAGGAAGCTCTATCCTATTAATTAAGCCTAATCCCATTCATGAATCTCCACCCTGACATCTAATCACTTCCCAAAGGCCCCAACTTGTATTACCATCACATTGTGCATTCGAATTCAACATGTGAATTTGAGGGGAAAACAAACATTCACACCACAGCATCCAACAGTCTCCAGACAGTTAAACTAGCGCCGTCCTTTCTACATTTCCTCCAGCGACCAGCAATTACCACCTTCTCTGGATTCCTCTTCCCTTCAAATAAGACAGCTCGAACCTGTGTCTATAGCATTCCCACCTCCTAATCCCACAAACCCCCACAAAATACATCCTTAGTGAAAAAAGAAAACTGGATGCATCAGTTAGAGGTATAGTTTATTCCATTATTTATGTCCTCTGCTTCATTTATCTGAGGCCTTCAAACAAATACTAGAACGTGTTTCAGTTTCATTAACCATTCATTATAGAAATTTTCACATATATAAAGTAGACTAGACTATGAACTCCACATACTTACTCTCATCTTCAGTAATTATCAACAATTCTGCCATTTTTATTTCACCTCTACCTTCCACCTTTTTTCGTATTGGTTTTCAAAACCCAGATTGCCTATCATTTTACCCATAAGTACTCCAGCATGGATTTATGAATGGTTGTTGTTTTTTTTTCTTTTTAACTTCACCACAATGCCATTATCTTTTTCAACAAAACTAACAAGAATTTCTTATTATCTCCATATAACCTCCCTTGTATTTCTCTGATTGTCTCAAAAATGTATTTTTATAGTTAATTTGTTGAAATCATACAGTATTGTAAAGCAAAATAAAGTAAAAATAAAAATTTTTTTCAAAATTTGTTGAAATCAGGATCCAAACCAAGTTTACAAAGAGCATTTGCTTCATTAGTCTTGTAAGTCTCTTTTAATCCAAAACAGTTTTCTCTCCCGTTCTTTCCCATGCTATTTATGTCCAGTGATTGAATGCCTCCTATGGTGTTATCCAATTTTCCTCTGTATTTTCTATAAATGGGTAGGTAGATACAGAGGTTTGATTACATTTAAGTTCAATATTTTTAGCAACAAGATGCTATAAACAGTGCTGTGATGACCTACTGCCTAACATGGGAAGGAAAAAAATGTCTGATTGTTGCACTTTTTGTGATAATGAGTTTAGATCATGTCAACTTGATTCACCCACTAAAATGTCTCTGCATGAACTTTAACCTAGTGTTTATATAGCCATTGATAATCATTGCCTAGAGCCACCATCCCATTAGAGATTTTTTCCAGTTAATCAATCACTTCATGTTACAACTACATTACAGAATGAGATCATTTACCCTGGTACTGATTAAGCCAAATCAGGAGAAAAAAAAATTATAGTTAAAATATGTTTAAAGCACTGCAACACACTTCAGACAGCTATTCAAAAATAAATAAAAGTGGCACAATTCAACCAATAGATGCCTCCATCTCTTTTGAGAATAAAATCTTTGTTTTAACTGAAAATTTCCTAGACCACCTACATGATAGTACTTGCCTTTTAATACCTACTGGGAAAACGCAAATGAAAAGCTTCTTTGAATTCAGTGATCCACTGAACAGATTTCTAGTATATTAATCATAGCAGGTAGTCTATATACCCTTGAAATACAGCAAAGTATGTGTCATAAAGATAAAATATATTTTAAATTGTCTAACTTGCAATCTTTCCCCCTTCTGTCTTACATCGCAAACCATGCCCTGTAAAGAGACGCTCGCTAGAGAGACTAGTGGAAAGAAAACTTCAGGTTGAGTGTCACAGGAAGCCTGTGGGAATTTACAGAGAGCAAAGAACAAAATTTTCTGGACAATTTGCAGCAACATGGGTGGACCTAGAGGTTACCATACTAAGTGAAATTATGTCAGACAAAGAAAGGCAAATACCATATGATATCATGTATATGTGGAATCTAAAGTACGACACAAATGAACACACCTACAAATCAGAAACAGATTCACAGACACAGCGGACAGAATTGTGGTTGTCAAGGGGTAGGAAAGGTCGGGAAGAGAAAGACTGTGAGTTTGGGATTAGCAGATGCAAACTATTATATAGAACGGATAAACACCTGTGGTATAACACAGGTACTATATTCAATATCCTGTGATAAACATAATAGAAAGGAATAAATAAAGATTAAAAAAATCACTCAGTCGTGTCCAACTCTTTGTGACTCCATGGACTGTAGCTCACCAGGTTCCTCCGTCCATGGGATTTTCCAGGCAAGAGTACTAGAGTGGGTTGTCATTTCCTTCTCCAGAGGATCTTCCCGACACAGGGATAGAACCCAGGTCTCCTGCATTGTAGGCAGACACTTTACCATCTGAGCCACCAGGGAAGTCCTAATTGAAAGGAATATAAAATGAATCTATGTGTGTATAACTGAATTAGTTTGTGGTACAGCAGAAATTAACATAACATTGGAAACTGACTATGCTTCAATAACATTTTTTAAAATTAAAAAAAAAAAAAA
>SJYX01004492.1:0-12734 GCA_006410675.1 Oreotragus oreotragus
TATCTGTGATTATGGTTTCAATGTGTCTGCCCTCTGATGCTCTCTTGCAACACCTACCGTCTTACTTGGGTTTCTCTTATCTTGGACGTGGGGTATCTCTTCATGGCTGTTTCAGCAAAGCTCAGCCACTGCTCCTTACCTTTGGATGAGGGGTATCTCCTCACCGCAATGGCTCCTGACCTTGAACGTGGAACAGCTCCTCTAGGCCATCCAGCGCCCGCACAGCCACCGCTCCTCAGACGCAGGTTAGCTCCTCTCAGCCGTTCCTGCACCATTGCAGCCTGGCACTCTCGGCCGCTGCCCATGCCCTCGGACGTGGGGTAACTTCTCTTGGCTGCTGCCCCTCAGGTATGGGGTCNTCCTGACCTTGAACGTGGAACAGCTCCTCTAGGCCATCCAGCGCCCGCACAGCCACCGCTCCTCAGACGCAGGTTAGCTCCTCTCAGCCGTTCCTGCACCATTGCAGCCTGGCACTCTCGGCCGCTGCCCATGCCCTCGGACGTGGGGTAACTTCTCTTGGCTGCTGCCCCTCAGGTATGGGGTCCTCCCAGCTTCTGCCCTTGACCTCAGACATATTGAGCATTCTCAATTAAAAAATATTTTTAAAAATATTTTTACCTATTTTGATGTGTATTATGTGTTCTTGCTACTAGTCCTCTGTTGGATATGTGGTATGAAAATGTTTTCTTAGAATATGTAGCTTGTCCTTTCAACCTCTTCATGGAGTCTTACACAGGGTGAAAGCTTTAACTTTAAGGAAGACCAGTTAAACAATTTTCCATTGATTGATCTGGCTGTTGCTGTCAAGTCTAAGAACTCTTTGCCTAGCCCTGTCCTGAATATTTTCTCCTATTTTTTTTTTACAGTTTGTATCTAAGTCTATGACCTATTTTGAGTCAATTTTTGTATAAGTACTGAGACTTAGATTTCTTGTTTGTTTTGGTTTGATTTTGGAAGGGGCAGGGTTTGCCTTTGGATATCCAGTTATTCCGGGTTAGTCTGTTAAAAAAGGCTGTTCTTCCTCCTCTGGAGCCAATAGCATTGGCTCCTCTGTCAAAGACTGATTGGCCATATTTGCAGGTCTGTTTCTTGAATTATTTGTTCTGTTCCACTGATCTATGTGTCTCCCTCTGTCAACAATACAGAGTCCTGATACTGTAGCTATGTAATACATCTTGAAGTGGGGTAGATTGTTCTCCACAACTCCTTTTCTTTTCCAAAAAAAAAAAAAAGTTTTTTAGTTTTTCTAATTCCTTTACGTTTTCATGTAAATTCTAAAATAATTTATCTATATTTACAAAAAATGTAGATGATTTTGATAGGAATTATATTAAACCTGTTTATCAGTTTGAGAACTGACATTTTCACTATGTGAATCTGCCAATCATGCTCATGATTTTTTTCCAATTAGTATTTTTTGTTTTGTTTTGTTTTTGTTGTTGTTGTTTTTTTTAATGTGGTAGTTTTTACCATATGTGTTTTACACATTTTGTTACATTTATACCTTAACATTTTTCTATTTTGGGGTGATTTTAAATGGTATTTTATTTTAAATTAAGTATGCAGAAATACAATTGACTTTTGTATGTTTATCTTGTATCCAGTGTACTTTCTAAATTCGCTTATTAGTTCTAGATTTTGTGCAGCTTTTTTTTTAATTTTCCACACAATCATGTCATATGTAAATAAGAGGACAATTTTATTTCTTCCTTTCCAATATGAATGCCTTTTATTTCCTTTCATTGTCTTCCTACACTGCCCAGAACTTCCATCAAAAGGTTAAATAAAAGTGGTGAGAACAGACCTCTTTGACTTTTTTCCAGCTTTAGAAGGAAAGTGCATAATTAGCTATTGTTTTTTGCAGATGTTCTTTAACAAGTTGAGGAAGTCATCCTTATTCCTATTTTTTTGTGAGTTATATCATGAACAGATGTTGAATTTTGTTAAATGCTTTTTCTGCATCAGTTGATATGATCATGTGATTTTTCTTCTTTTTAGCTTGTTTATGTGATGAACTGGGCTTCCCTGGTGGCTCTGACAGTAAAGCATCTGCCTGCAATGCAGGAGACCAGGTTCGATTCCTCGGTCAGGAAGATCCCCTGGAAAAGGAAATGGCAATCCACTTCAGCACTCTTGCCTGGAAAATCCCATGGACGGAGGAGCCTGATAGGCTACAGTCCATGGGGTCGCAAAGAGTCGGACACGACTGGGTGACTTCACTTTCACTTTCATTATATGATAGATTTCATTGATTGATCTTTGAATTTTGACCCAGTTTTGCATCCTTGGAATAAATCTACTGGATCATAATGTATAATTCTTTTTTATATAATGCTAAATCCTATTTGCTAGTATTTTGTTAAATATTTTAAAGTTGAATTCTTTTGGGATGTTGGTCTGTAGTTTTCTTTTTCTGTACTAGTTTTTGTTTTGGGGAGGATATCAGGGTAAAACTGGTTTCACCAAGTGAATTGCAAACTATTCCCTTTCTATTTTCTGGAAGAGATTCTGTAGAATTTGTATTAATTCTTTAAACATGTGGAAGAATTCTCCAGTGAACCCATTTAGGCCTCTAATTTCTTTTGAGATAATTTTTAAATTACAAAATCAATTTTCTTAATAATCGTAAGGTTGTTCATATGATCTGTTCCATGTCAGGTGAGTTTTAGCAGTTTGTGCTTTTTGAGAAATTGGTCCATTTTGTCTAAGTTGTCAGATTTATAGGTGTAGAGTTCTTTGTAGAACTCCCTTATCTTTTTGCTGCCTGACGTGTCTGTAACGACACCCCTTGTTTTATTCCTGATATTGATAATTCGTGTCTTCTCTTTTTTCTTTGTCAGCCTTGCTAGAGGTTTGTCAATTTTATTGATCTTTTCAAAGAGAGAGCTTTTTGTTTCATTAATTTTCTCTATTTTCTATCTTTAATTTCACTGAGTTTTATTCATGTTATTTCTTTTTTTTCTGCTTGCTTTTGCTTTATTTTTCACTTCTTTTTCTAGTTTCTTTTTTTTTAATTGAAGGATATTTTCTCTACAGTATTGAATTGGTTCCTACCAAACTTCAACTTGAGTCAGTCATAAATTCAGTTCAGTTCAGTCGCTCAGTCGCGTCTGACTCTTTGCGACCCCATGAGCCACAGCACACCAGCCCTCCCTGTCCATCACCAACTCCTAGAGTCTACCCATACCCACGTCCCTTGAGTCAGTGATGCCATCCAACCATCTCATCCTCTGTCAGCCCCCTCTCCTCCTGCCTTCAATCTTTCCCAGCATCAGGGTCTTTTCAAATTAGTCAGTTCTTCCCATCAGGTGGCCAAAGTATTGGAGTTTCCACTTCAACATCAGTCCTTCCAATGAACACCCAGGACTGAGCTCCTTTAGGATGGACTGGTTGGATCTCCTTGCCATCCAAGGAACTCTCAAGAGTCTTCTCCAATACCACAGTTCAAAAGCATTCTTCAGTGCTCAGCTTTCTTTATAATCCAACTCACATCTATTCGTGAATACTGCAAAAACCATAGCTTTGACTAGATGGACCTTTTTGGACAAAGTAATGTCTCTGCTTTTTAATATGCTATCTAGGTTGGTCATAACTATCTTTCCAAGGAGTAAATGTCTTTTAATTTCATGGCTGCAATCACCATCTGCAATGATTTTGGAGCCAAGAAAAATAAAGTCAGCCACTGTTTCCACTGTTTCCCCATCTATTTCCCATGAAGTGATGGGACCAGATGCCATAACCTTAGTTTTCTGAATGTTGAGCTTTAAGGCAACTTTTTCACTCTCCTCTTTCACTTTCATCAAAAGGCTCTTTAGTTTCTCTTCATTTTCTGACATAAAGGTGGTGCCATCTGCATCTAAGGTTATTGATATTTCTTCTGGCAATCTTGACCAGCTTGTGCTTCCTCCAGCCCAGCATTTCTCATGATGTACTCTGCATATAAGTTAAATAAGCAGGGTGACAATATACAGCCTTGACATACTCCTTTTCCTATTTAGAACCAGTCTGTCATAGGTTTACCTATATCCCCTCACACTTGAATGTCCCCTCCCACCTCCCCAGCCCACTACTCTAGGAAACTCAAACCAGGTCTTGATAAGACTTCTTTTTCTAGGTTCTTAAGGTGTAAACTTAGGTTATTTATTTGAGAATTTTCCTCTTATCTATTGTAAGCATTTTGTGCTATAAATATTCATCTCAGCTTTAGGTGTGTCCCAGAAATTTTGATATATTGTATTTTTATTTAATTTAAATTACTTTTTACTTCACTTAAGATTTTTGTCTTTGACTCGTGGGTTATTTAATAGCATAATGTTCAGTTTCCATGCGTTTGAACCTTTTCCTGTAATCTCTCTGTTATTAAGTCCTAATTTGATTCCATTGTGGTCAGAGAACACACTGTATGATTTCACTTCTCTTAAATTTGTTCAGGTTTGTTCTATGGCCCAGGATATGGTTTATTTTGGTATGTACCATTGACACTTGGTGATAATCTGTATTAAAGGACAGAAATGGTATGGACCTAACAGAAGCAGAAGATATTAAGAAGAGGTGGCAAGAACACACAGAAGACTTGTACAAAAAAGATCTTCACGATCCAGATAATCACGATGGTGTGATCACTCACCTAGAGCCAGACATCCTGGAATGTGAACTCAAGTGGGCCTTAGGAAGCATCACATGAACAAAGCTAGTGGAAGTGATGGAATTCCAATTCAGCTATTTCAAATCCTGAAAGCTGATGCTGTGAAAGTGCGGCACTCAATATGCCAACAAATTTGGAAAACTCAGCAGTGGCCACAGGACTGGAAAAGGTCAGTTTTTATTCCAATCCCAAAGAAAGGCAATGCCAAAGAATGCTCAAACTACCACACAATTGCACTCATCTCACACGCTAGCAAAGTAATACTCAAATTCTATAAGCTAGGCTTCAACAGTACGTGAACCATGAACTTCTAGATACTCAAGCCGAATTTAGAAAAGGCAGAGGAACAAGAGATTAATTGCCAACATCTGCTGGATCATCGAAGAAGTAAGAGAGTTCCAAAAAAACATCTACTTCTGCTTTATCGACTATGCCAAAGCCTGTGACGGTGTGGATCACAACAAACTGCAGAAGATTCTTAAAGAGATAGGAATACCAGACCACCTGACCTGCCTCCTGAGAAACCTGTATGAAGGTCAGGAAGCAACAGTTAGAACTAGACATGGAACAACAGACTGGTTCCAAATAGGAAAAGGAGTATGTCAAGGCTGTATATTGTCACCCTGCTTATTTAACTTATATGCAGAGTACATCATGAGAAATGCTGGGCTAGAGGAAGCATAAGCTGGAATCAAGATTGCCAGGAGAAATATCCATAACCTCAGATAGGCAGATGACACCACCCTTAAGACAGAAAGTGAAGAACTAAAGAGCCTCTTGATGAAAGTGAAAGAAGAGAGTAAAAAAGTTGGCTTAAACTCAACATTCAGAAAACTAAGGTCATGGCATCTGATCCCATCGCTCATGGCAAATAGATCTGGAAATGGTGGAAACACTGACATACTTTATATTTGGGGGCTCCAAAATCACTGCAGATAGTGACTGCAGCCATGAAATCAAAAGATGCTTGCTCCTTGGAAAAAAGGCTATGACCAATTTAGGCAGCTTATTAAAAAGAAGAAACATTACTTTGCCAACAAAGGTCCATCTAGTCAAAGTTGTTTTTTTTTTTTTTCCAGTAGTCAAGTGTGGATGTGAGAGTTGGACTGTAAAGAACGCTGAGCACCAAAAAACTGATGCTTTCGAACTGTGGTGTTGGAGAAGACTCTTGAGAGTCCCTTGGACTGCAAGGAGATCCAACCTGTCCATTCTAAAGGAAATCAGTCCTGAATATTTACTGGAAGGACTGATGTGGAAGCTGAAACTCCAATACTTTGGCCACCTGATGTGAAGAATTGACTCATTTGAAAAGACCCTGATTGTAGGAAAGATTGAAGGCAGGAGGAGAAGAGGCCAACAGAGGATGAGATGATTGGATGGCATCACCGACTCAATGGGCATGAGTTTGAGTAACCTCTGGGACTTGGTGATGGACAGGGAGGCCTGGCATGCTGCAGTCTTTGGGGTCACAAAGAGTCAGACAGAACTGTGCAACTGAACTGAACTGAACACCCACTCATGATTTAAAAAACAAACAAACCCCTGAACAAACTAGGAATAGAGAACTCTCAACTTGATACAGAATATCTACAAACATTCTACAGCTAACACATAATTAAATGGTGAAAAATGAGATACTTTCTCATTAAGATAAGGGAGAAGGCAAAAATTTCTGCTTTCACCACTCCTTATCAAGACTGTATTGGAAGTCCTAGTTCATGAAGTAAAATAAGGAATAGAATATAAAAGTATAAAGACTGGGAAAAAAGGAAAAAAACTATGATTTTTATAGATATATAAAATTTTTATAAATATATATATATATAGAAGACATGATTATATAGAAATGTGAAAGAATAAACAACAAAAAATACTTTTGGAACTAATAAGCTATTATAGCAAGGTGGCAAGAGACAAAGTTAATATATAGAAGTCATTGCTTTCTTATATGCCAGCAATGAAAATTGAAATATGAGATAAAAATACAAATACCATATATATAAGCACCAAAGAAACCCACTTAAGTATATATCTAAGACAATATGTGATAAATTACAAAACTCTGATGGAGAAAATAAGGAATATCTACATATATAGAGATATGACTGAGAGAGACTCCATGAACACAAATAGGAAGACTCCATATTTTCAACTTGTCAGTTTTTCTAACTTGATCTGTAAATTTAACATAATCACAATCACAATTCTAGTTTGTGCATGTTAATAACTTAAGTCTAAAGTCTGCATGAAAAGATGAAAGGATCAAAGTAGCCAACACTATATTTAAAGGAGAAGAACAAAGTCGAGGACACTATCTGACTTTGAGATTTAATATAAAGCTACAGTAATCAAGACAATGTGATATTGTCCTGTTCGTGCCAAAGTTAAAAAAAAAAATGATAAACAGTTCAATAAAACAGCAGAGAGCCGAGAAATAGACCAAAACAAATACAGTCAATGGATCTTTGAGAGGAGCGAGCAAAGCAATCCAGTAGAGAAAGGATAACATTTTCAACAAACGGTGCTATAATAACAGATCCCTGGATTGGGAAGATGCCCTGGAGAAGGGTAAGGCTACCAACTCCAGTATTCTGGCCTGGAGAATTCCATGGATTGTATAGTCCATGTGGTCACACAGAGTCGGACACGACTGAAGTGACTTAGCAGCAGCAGCAGCAGCAGCAGCAGTGAAAGAAGCCAATCTGAAAAGGCTACATACTGTCTGATTCCAACTACATGGCATTCTGGAAAAGGCAAAACTATATAGACAGTAAAAAAGTGGATGGTGCTGGAGGTTAAGGTAGGGAGAAATGAATAGATGGAGTACAGGTGATTTTTAGGGCAAGGAAGGTGTTCTATATGGTATTGTAATAGTAGATGTTGTCATTATTTGTCAAAGCCCACAGAATATACAATACAAAGAGTGAATCCTAATGTAAACTATGGACTTTGGTTCATAATAATGTATCAACGTTGGCTCATCAATTATTTTAACAAATGTACCACACTAATGCAAGTTGTTAGTAACGGGGAAACTGGGGACAGGGGAAAGAGCAGAGGTTTCCATTTGCCATACAGGAATCCACTCCTTTCTGCTCAGTTTTTCTGTAAACCTAAAACAGCTCTAAAAATAAAACATATTAATTGTTTTAAAAAGGAGCAAGAAAGAGCTGAAGCGAGGAAAACGGTGCGCATAAGGCTATACTGCCCAAGCTTTTTTCAAACTATTCATGGTGGGGAGTAACCATCCAGGCTTTAGCTACCTCCAGCCCTATTCACATCACAGAGCACAATGAATCAACACATCTGCAGCCCATTTATGGCTTAGGCTACAGAACACCTGTTGGGAAATTTTGCTTTAAGAAATCAAGAGAGAAAAAGTGAATTTTAATGGTAGTTTTAATTATATTCTTTGTGAACAATCATAAGCTGTATACCGATAAATTAGCAAGTTGGAAATAATTATTTCTATTGCTGTCATGATATGGTGAAATTGGAATGCTCTAACAATGCAGGTTTCAAAATAAATTGATATAGACCTTCCCCAAAACAGCATAGCTGTAAGTTTTCAAAACCCTATAATATTACATATACTTGAATCCAGTAATTTATGCTATGGAAATGAATTTAATGAATTAAATTATTGTACAAAGATCTTTATTATTGTTATTTATAATAACAAAACATGAAAACCAAAAACTATCTGAATATCCATATAATAGGAGAATGATGGAATAATCGTTGTTCATCAGCTCAATGGGATATGATGCAGCCATTACAAATCATGATTAGGAAGTTTCATTATCGTTTAAATTACTGTTAATAATCATGATTACAATTAGCTCAACATAACGCTAAAAATAAATGAATACAAAAGCCTCAAATATTACAGTCTTTCCTTTTAACCTCCACAAGTTTGTCCATGCTTGCTCCTTGGACAAACTTGGAATAAATGAATCAGTGTACAAATACAATTATGTAAACATCACATGCGAATATACAGATTCTGGCAAGGCACTGAAATTAAAAAGCCATATGGTGAGATTTAGCATTTCCTTTTTAAATCTTTCAATTCCTACCATTGTTTGTATAATAAATAATTTATCCTTCAATGATGAGCAGTGCTATGCTTCTTTTAATTCAGTAGGAATTTAAATAAGAGACCTGAATGATCACTCTTGAATAGTCATCATGGCAGTGTCTACACTGGCAGAAAAATTTGAGAATTTAGGTATTTATCCAGATAATTTAACATTCTGAACTTCCCCCTCTCTAGCTCACTCCATCTTACCCCGCAGATAATCACTTTTTTAAAAATCACAAAAAATTGAAACATTTTTTCCTTTGAACTGTGTCAACTCATAACTCACTTTGCTGGTTACAGTCTGTTACAGCAGTGCTTCTCAAAATTTAATTGCGTATAAATCACCTGGGGATGTTATTACAAGGCAGACTTTGATTTGGCAGATATAGGGCGGGGCCTGAGGGTTTTCATTTCTAGCTCCCAGTTGATGCCTATACTGCTGGTCCAAAGACCATACTTCAGTAACAAGTCATATAGCGCTTGAGTAATTTGCTTATTTAGTGAATCCCAGTAATTTACATACTTATATATGTATATATGTGTGTTTGTATGTGTGTGCCCAGTTGCCCTGTCAAGTCTCTTTGTGACTCCATGGACTAGGGCCCAGCAGCTCCTCTGTCCACGGAATTTCCAGGCAAGAATGTTGGATAGAGTGGGTTGTCATTTCTTACTCCAGGGGATCTTCCCAACCCAGGGATCAAACTAGAATCTCTTGCATCTATTGCATTGACAGGCAGATTCTTTACGCTGTGCCACCTGGAAGCCCAGGATGCATATGCATATAAATGTGCACATATGCATTCCTATGGATGCATATGCATACCTATGGATGGATATGCATATAAATGTGCACATATATGCATATAAATGTGCGTATGGGTGTATATGCATATAAATGTGCACATATGCACACCTACCTACACATATTCAAAGCGTTCAGTCAGGTTTGGCCATCACCATCAAGCAAATTTTAGAAACACCCAATTTATACTGTAATTTATGCTCTATAGACAGCCTAGTAGCCTTAGTTTTCTCACTTTTGAAACAAAGACAATAAACAGTGGGATGCCTACTGTTTCTAGATTCTGTGGAAAAATAAAAGAAATGTTATAGAGTTAGATCATTCTTGGCAGAGGCTTGACTCGTTTGGTGATAAAAGCAAAATCTGGTTGTAAATATTCAAAAAGCATCAGCAGACTCTTGTAACCCTTGCTAATGAAATTGACATCTAACGCTCTTCTTTCTCATAAACTATGCTCAATAGATAGTTGTCCAGTGAAGCCACATGAACAAATACATGAACACCTACAGCTGTATCTTTGTGAGGCATCCCATGCAGCAGTTTTCAGATACAGGCCAAAAACTTTATCTCTCTTTTTTTATTATGTTCTCACGTGATAACCTGATCGGTTTCAAGTAGGATGAACATATTCAGTTTGTGGAAAATGTTAAATCAGTGAGATGCTGTTTTCTATGACATAGTGCTTGAATTGATAATATCTTCCAGAGTCCATGAGTAACTCTCAACAAATTATATTTTCCAGACACTGTTCTCAGCAAAAATAATGCTGAGAGGTCAGGGGCCCTTGGTAGGGTAGAAAGAGGGGACATCTGAAATACCCTTCTCACTTCTTCCTTTGCATAGATAATGCATTGCATTCCCCTACTGAATAGGAATTGTTGCCATAGTAATGTTTTAAAAACACTCCTCCTAGATCAATATTAGAACTGCAGAAAGTGTCTCAGATATGCTATGCAATTTGTGAGTCTAAAGCTATACTCTCACTCTTATTTATCTGCTCAACTGCGGAATAAAGATTTGAGCCATTCATGACTGGTCAGTTCTGTGATGTGAAGAATGTCAGTCGACCAACAGGGTGTCATGTGAATGTTTTCCAAGCAGAGGACTATGCCAGGTGCTTAAAAAAAAAAAAAAAAAAGAAAAGAAACACAACAAAGTCAAGTGCAGGAGCTGTGGCTCTCTGATCT
This sequence comes from Oreotragus oreotragus, assembly GCA_006410675.1. Classification (NCBI taxonomy): domain Eukaryota; kingdom Metazoa; phylum Chordata; class Mammalia; order Artiodactyla; family Bovidae; genus Oreotragus; species Oreotragus oreotragus. The sequence continues at coordinate 10,719 of SJYX01004492.1, forward strand.
AGAAAAATGCAGTGCCAAATGTACCAGGGGATCCCAACTGTCCCCAAAAATGCACACTCTGATATCTGCCATATTATATTTTAGAGTTCACCTAAAACAATTAAATGTCTTTCTTTTTCATTGTCCTCTTCACCTTCAGCTTCCCATCACCATTGCCAATCTGTCCACATAAATGTCACATAAGTATACACACCCCCTGCACAAAGTATGAGAAATGAGTTTCAATTCTTTATATTACAGAATGTTTAGAAACATTCAGATGGTTTAGAATCAAAAGCTAGAAGATAAAAAAATACACCAATTACGTGTCTGCTTCCTTTTGTAATAAAGCTATACTTACACAGGCAGTGCTTATTATGCCAAGATGCAGACATTTATTCCAAAAGGGCCCATTATCTTCAAGTGCTGTTGCACAAAGCTCCTCATGTTATCCCAATAATGAATGTGCTTCTGAGGAGCTGGAAAAGAAGAGGTCCAGGTTCCAGCTGTAGCCCTGCTTCCAGCCGTGTGACCCTGAGCAAGTCATTTCACCTTTCCTGAGCCTGGCTGGCTTCCCATGGATCAAAAAGATGGAAGTTGCATTTCACAGTCTTCGAGTCCTCCTCTAATGGTAAAACTCTGTGGCTCCATGAAGCAGAGTAAAATATGGGATGCCCTCATCATCTTTCGGTTTGCTGCTCCATTTTTGTAGTTCCTGCTGATATAGTGCAGTACTAAGTATCTGTTCTTACAGAGACTTGGCAGTAAACACAACCTGTCTGTCAAGAAGATTTAATTCAGTGTTTCCCCAGTCATGCATATTACAGGAATAAATTCAGGGATTCACTTTGGAAGCTACCAACTTCAGAGGCGACACTCATTATTTCAAATGTTAAATGTATTTATACATATATGTACATATATGTTATATAAAATATTATCAAGTAAGCATTATGAAGTAACTGATCAAATTGCTTTAATTTTCTATAGTTGTAAATGTAGAAATAAAAATCAAGTCCCACTACATATGGCTTCTAGCCATCAGTCCTATATTATTCCCCCATTGTGGACTTGATTGAAATTGCATGTAGTTTACTGACCTGTAAAATCAGATTCAGCCTTTAAAATGCAAGCTATTTTCAATACAAATCACTCTTTGTTTGACTAGTTGTGACAGTCACTTTAGTTAAATGAAAAGTGCGCAAAGTGTGGGCTTGGAATGCTAAATTATACACATCACTTGGCATAGACTTGCCTGTACCACTAAGTGAATTCTTGGTTATCTGCTGCTGCTAAGTTGCTTCAGTCATGTCTGACTCTGTGCGACCCCATAGACGGCAGCCCGCCAGGCGCCGCCGTCCCTGGGATTCTCCAGGCAAGAATACTGGAGTGGGTTGCCATTTCCTTGGTTATCTGCATTGTGGCAAATTGCCATCTGCCCAAGTAATTGAAAATTGACTGTATTTTCATTAGTTTGAAATTTCTCTTGGCCTGCTCCTTTTCTTCCAATCATCTCTGGCCACTGAAACTTTCCTCACCGGATCTATTTCTTTAGTCGGAAAACTTCAGAAACAGTATCGTGTGGGACTCCTAGAGAGCTAGATGTTAGAGAGTTATGTTAGATGTTATATAAAAAGCATATTCGGGATGTTTCTATTTGCTCAGATTAAATGGCGTGAATAGTCATGACAACTTCCATAATCAAACAGCTGTATACTATTCCAGGACTGTCAGGCAGCATGATAGAATGAGCTGATGTGAGCAGACTGCCTCCCTGCATTCCTGTCATTATACACAGCTCCTCAAACAAATGCTGGATAACATAGGACAACACCCCAATACAAGCCAAGCACAAAAAGAAAGGTAAAAATGTAGGAAACAGATCCAAAGAAAGAAGCCAGAGCAGCGTGCAGTGTCAGTGTCAGCGTGCAGTGTCAGCGTGCAGTGTCAGTGTCAGCGTGCAGTGTCAGCGTGCAGTGTCAGTGTCAGCGTGCAGTGTCAGCGTGCAGTGTCAGTGTCAGCGTGCAGTGTCAGCGT
>SJYX01004492.1:15626-38780 GCA_006410675.1 Oreotragus oreotragus
ATCAGCGTGCAGTGTCAGCGTGCAGTGTCAGCGTGCAGCGTGCAGTGTCCGCGTGCAGCATGCAGTGTCAGCGTGCAGTGTCAGCGTCAGCGCGCAGCGTGCAGTGTCAGCGTGCAGTGTCAGCATCAGCGTGCAGTGTCAGCGTGCAGTGTCAGTGTCAGCTGTAGCCCAAAAGGATTGAATGAGATAGAGACCTTGGGGACCACCTCCTCCAAGACAGGAAGTTCAACCTGGACACCCCGAGGCTGGAAACCTAACTGAACCTTGGAAATGGATATCAGAGCCCTGAGCATTGCCTGCTTTAGGGAAAGGGGCCAGGAAAACTCCCCACTAGTCTGAATAAGCCTTGAGGAAAGTTGCTGTTCTCCTGGGGCTTTGGGTTGGAAAACAGTCACTAGAAATCAAAACTCAAGTTTGAGTGTGCAATTTGGATTTAGACTACCTGCATGGTGGCGAAGCCTCAGGCTGAGAAACAGGCTTACCGTTGGCCCAGGGCTGTTGGAATTCTAGGGCCCAGAGGAAGGAGTTCCCAACTGAGGGTGTCTGGGAAGTTTTCCTAGTAAAGATGTTTGAGCCAGTGCTTGAAGGATAAACAGAATTTTAATAGGCAGAATTGGGGCAGGTCAGTCCCCATGGAGACCTCTCTAGGCAGAGGCATAGGAGGGAGCCTCTGGTGTAAGGTGAGGAGTTGGCAAAGTGGGTAGAGGGAGAAAAGCTGCTGGATGTATAGATTAGGACACTCTAGGGTCTAAGGTTTTCAGTGTAAAAGTAAATTTTTGGCTGAGTCCCTTTGCTATTCACTTGAAACTATCACAACATTGTTAATTGGCTATACTCCAGTACAAGATAAAAAGGTGTTTTGGTTTTTTTTTTTTTTTAATAACAGTATATTGTGTTCAAGTTGATTTCAGCTGTCATCTTGTTTAAGGCAAGTAACCAAGTCTTGTTCCTTTCTCCTGTATAGTGAGCATTGTGACTAATGACTGATATGAATAAGAGAAAAGGTTATTTAACACCGGCTGATCTCTGAGTTTTCTTTGAGGTGAATTATTGCCTGTCATCGGGTAAACAAGCCCTTGGTGCTACAACTCCCCATGCAGCTTTATGTAGAGAAGACCAAATGAGGGGCAGCTAAGTCTTCACATAATTTAGGGCATTGGTTCTTGTGTTCTTGTTATTTTCAGTTTGGGGCTCACATTTTCAACCATCATTTGTCTGCTGTGTCTCTTTCAAGCATACACAATCTGTCAGCTTCCACTGCCTTGGGAGATCACTACCTATCTCCTGATATCTTTCCTGGGATCTTCCCTAGGGTGTATTTTATATAGTCTCTATAGCTTATTGCTATTGTTCAGTTGCTAAGTCAACTCTTTGCAACCCCATGGACTGCAGCATGCCAAGCTTCCTTGTCCTTTGCTATTTCCTGGAGCTTGCTCAAACTCATGTCTATTGAGTTGATGATGCCATCCAACCATGTCGTCCCCTGTCACCCTCTTCTCTTTCTGCCCTCAGTTTTTCCCAGCATCGGGGTCTTTGCCAATGAGTCATAGCTTATACTTAAAAACAAATCATTTAAAAAAGAGCATTGAAAGGACATAGTACTTCTCTCACATGATAGAGCAGGTGTCACATGGAAAGAATTTTATTTGATTGGAATAGGTCACACACAGACAAGCTTTTTTTAATGAAGAGTCAAATAGGAAATATCTTCATTTCTCACATCTTCATTGTTGTTGTTGCTGGGGTTTTATTTTGTTTGTTTGTTTTTTTTGTTTTTTGCTTTTACAACACTTAAAAATGATGTAAAAAAAATCAGTCTTAGCTCATAGGCCTAAAATGGGCCCCACCAGCTATAGTTTGCCAAGCCCCGATAAAGATTAATCCAAGGAATACAACAGTTTTGGCATTTAATTACAGTGAAGTCCAGAGCTAGCATGAGTGAATGCCTGAGACCCTGAGGGATGACTGTTGGAGTGCTGTGACCAGCTAACAGAGAATGCTAAAAACCCAAGACCATGCTCGCCTGGATAACCAGAACATCCATCAGAAGGAAATCATTTTCAAAGTGAAATCATGCTTGCATGACGAACAGCAGAATATCAGTCCAAACAGATGTGTAGGAGGCAATGGGAAGTCAAAGCCACAGAAGAGTAGATTATTAAAAGCAAATGAAGCTAAGTGATAGAGAGGATGTATAAAAGAACTGGAATGGAAGCTGCAGAAAGCGTCTACATGAAAATGAAACCAACCTTCTCTGTCACCCTTTAGTCTCAAGACCACCTGACCACCTCTAGCCTAATTATCCCTTATAAACTTATACCTAAAATATAAAGCTCTTTTTCTGGACAAAGCGGGAAGAGAGATGAGAAAGAATAAGGGGGGGATGAAAGGAGAGGAAAGAAGGGTGAAGAGATGGGGAAGAACAAAAATATACCATCTAGTAAATCTTTAAATACATCGAAGATGACCACTGGCATTTGTTTCAACCCTGAAGATGCTGACAGCAACAACAACAGGATATTGCCTGTTTTTCTTTCTCTTCGCTTATTTCCCACAAGGAAAGTAAAAGTGAAAGTTGGTCTCTCAGTCGTGTCCAGCACTTTGCGATCCCAAGAACTGCAGCCTGCCAGGCTCTCTGTCCATGAAATTCTCCAGGCAAGAAAACTGGAGTGGGTCGCCAATTCCTTCTCCAGGGGATCTTCCCGACCCAGGGATTGAACCCAGGTTTCCTGCATTGCAGGCAGATTCTTCGCCATTAAGCCCACAAGGAGGTGGCAGCTTATTCTTCAGGACTGGTCACAAGGCCACATTAGGCTGCAAGGAGATCAGGAAAAAGCTAAGCACAGTGTCTCCTCTGATTAATCAGGAGCAAAGGGACATTGAGGTTGGGATAGGCTAAGATGGCCCTTGCCACAAACAGCTAATGTGACCATCACCTCATTGTGGTGAGCAAATATTTTTCTCCCAAGCCAGGGATCTGAAACCACAGGAAATTTAAGAAGTATTCAGAACCACAGGTATGTGACTGGACAAAGTATTTTGGCAGATGGACATTAGTAAACACTAGAGCATTAAACAGAAATCAAGATACATAAAATGCACTGCTCTTTTAAGCCACTCAAAGGAATGTGACAATAACCTTGAAAGAACAGCAGTAGTCTGAAACTTAACAAAACACAATTTATTAGAGGAGCTCTTTTGAAATGAAAACAATTTAAAAAGTGCTGCTGGACTGGGAGAACATATTCACAATGCACATCCCTGACAAAGAACCTGTATCTAGATTATCTAAAGAAATCAACTCCTTGGACTATAGCCTGCCAGGCTCTTCTGTCCATGGAATTCTCCAGGAAAGAATACTGGCGTGTGTAGCCTTTCCCTTCTCCAGGGGATCTTCCTGACCCAGGGATCGAACTTGGGTCTCCTGCATTGCAGGCAGATTCTTTATCATTTGAGCCACCAGGGAAGTCCAAAGAATTCTCAGAACTCAATAATTTAAAAAAAAAAAAAAAGAAGGCAAAATGTTCAGTTTTTAAATGGGCAAAAGATTGGAATAGGGCCCCATCCACAAGGTCATGTTAGCTTCTGTTCCCCACTGAATACTCTGCCCAAACTCCATCAATTAGAACTTCAAAGGACAATGACTTGGTTGCCTAGAGCCAATAAAACTTCAATTTTTGAGCTCCTCCCCTCCCCAAAACTTCCAGGCATACTTAGATGGGTATATATGGCCTCCAGGCCCCTTTGGGGCAGGTGCTCCTTGGCCCAGCCCCAAACATCTTTCACTTTAAAACAGTTGAGTTCAGGGTCAAGGACAGAGTGGGCTCAGGGAGTGCAGGCAGAGGCAGTGATTCTGCACCAGTAATCAGGCTTTGCATTTACTTTCGGTTTCAAGCAGCCACCGGTGCAGCCTGACCAAATTAACTTGTAATGGCTTTAGTCTGCCTAAAACTCTGTTCTCATTGTGGACACCATTTACTGCAGCTTCAGGGATTCATTAACTCAATAGCTATAGCCATATTGTCTGGTTTCTGGCCACAGGACTTGCTGCCCCATGGTTACTTTATTTCTTCTTCTTCCCACCCAGAGTCAAGTTAGTACACAAAGCACCATTCAAGGGGTCTGTCTTATTTCTACCTCTCTTCTCTCAGCCTCTAAAATAACTCTACACTATAACTCTCTATATTAACGGTAGACAGTGGAGGATAGTGAGGGACTCTGACACATCTTGCTGCCCAATTGAATAAGAGTATTTGCCACTGGAATCCAGGGAATCTTTTCACATTCCTGAACCTGGTGGTTCTCTTCCTTTCCTTTCCAGTAAGCCACGTCTTTGTCAGCATCTTATGTTGCTGTAGTTGTTCAGTTGCTAAGTTGTGTCCTGGACTGTAGCCTTCCAGGTTCCTCTGTCCATGAGACTTTTGGAGTGGGTTGCCATTTCCTTCCCCGGGGGATCTTCCCCACCCAGGGATTGAACCCACATCTCCTGCACTGGTAAAGAACTCACTGAGCTACCAGGGAAGCTCCAGCATCTTTTTCTACTTGCAAACTAATAAGGTATCCTACCACAGTGTCAGGCTTCCCAGGTGACATAGTGGTAAAGAATCTGCCTGCCAATGCAGAGGACTCAAGAGGTATTGGTTAGATCCCTGGGTCAGGAAGATCCCCAGCGCAGGCAACGGGAACCCACTCCAGTATTCTTGCCTGGAAAATTCCAGGGACAGAGGAGCCTGGAGGGCTACAGTCCATAGGGTCGCAAAGAGTTGGACACAACTGTGCATGCACATGCACCGCATGGATGCCGGCAGAAGACACAAGACTCCAGGTGTCTCAAGCTGAATGTTTGTGTTCCCCCCACCAAGTTCCTACGTTGATGCCTAATCCCAAACAAAGGGTCCTTAGGAGGTGATAAGGTCATGAGAGCAGACCCCTCAGAAATAGGATTAGTACCCTTATAAAACATGCCCCACAGAGTTCTCTCCCCTTCTGACCTGGGAAGACACAGCAACCACCTGCAGGACCATCTATAAACAAGAAAAAGAGCTCTCTAGACACACATATTCTGGAGCTTTGGTCTTGGACTCCCTAGCCCCCAGAACTATAGAAAATAAATTCCTGCTGTTTATAAGCCACTCAGTCCATAGTATTTTTTCATAGCAGCCTGGGACTGAGATACATGGCTCAGAGACAGAATTCCTTAATACAGTAGTTCCCTTTTATCCACTGGAATACAGTCCTAGACTACCAGCGGATACTTGAAACTGCAGAGAGTACCCAACCCTAGTTACATATACTATGTTTTTTCTTACACATACATACCTACGGTAAGGTTTAATTTATAAATTAGGCACAGTAAGAGGTTAGCAATAATAACTTATAAGATAGAAAAACTATATACTGAAATAAAAGTTATCTGTATATGGTCTCCCTTTCTCTCAAAATATCAAGTCCAAATTCCATGCCTTTTCCATCTTAACATTTATCATGTACTGTGGTCATAACGTTTGCAGTTTGATGTAGGACAGCAAAACTAGCAAGACTTTTCTTTTTCCTGCTTCACAGCTTTCACCTTTTCACCTCAAGGAAATACTTGATGGCTTCTCTTTGGCATATCTGAATTGCCAGCATCACTACTCTTGGACTTTGGGCTCTTATTAAATAAAACAAGGATCAGTTGAACACAAGCACTGTGATACCCTGACAGTGGGCCTGATAACCCAGACAGCTACTCAGTGACTAAAGAGCAAGATACCCTGGACAAAGGGATGATTCATGTCCCAGGCTGATGCAGCAATATTTCATCACGTTACTCAGAATGACATGCAATTTAAAACTTATAAATGTTTATTTCTGAAATTTTCCATTTAATATTTTCAGACTGCAGTTAGCTGCTGGAAACTGAAAGCTTGGGCTTCCCAGGTGACACTAGTGGTAAAGAACCCACCTGCCAATGCAGAAGACATAAGAGACCGGGGTTCAATCCCTGGGCCAGGAAGATCTCCTGGGGGAGGACATGGCAACTCATGCCAGTATTCTTGTTTAGAGAATCCCATGAACAGAGGTGCCTGGAGGGCTCCAGTCCATAGAATGGCAAAAAAATCGGACAGGACTGAAGTGATTTAGCACATACACATGCACGCAACTGAAATCATGGAAAGCGAGACCTTAGATTAGACGGGAATACTGTACTCTCAGCACAGAAAATGGCATGAGCTCCATGCTTATGTCACTTCACCTTGCCTCTCTCATCTAGTGGGGGCATTGTGGAGGGGCCCAGTGAATGCCATGCGCACACACTGGGCACTGTTAGAACTGAAGAACCCTGAGCTTTTGTACTGGACAGTAAACAAATCTCCTTGCTCCACAGGAGGGTACTCTGTCCTCTGAGGTGGTTTGCTGTACAAACCTGAAAAGACACTTCAGAACAGGAGGGCAGATACACCTCTGCTCACAAGAAATGCAGAACATGCAAAACACCTGTGGAGAATTGCCTCTGACTATCCAGTGCCTTTCTCTTCTTGATACGCTCTTGTTTATTTTTTGTTCCCACCAGAACATAAGTTCCATGAGAACAGGAGCCTTCTCTGCTTGGTTCCTGCTCTTCCCCTACCATTTAAAACAGCACTTAGCACATAATAGAAATTCAGTAAATATAAGTTGACCAAATAAATATCTCACAATCTTACTTGTCTTTGAAGACCCAGCTTAGATGATCTGCCTTCCAGATTTCTAGAATTGAGATTTTAGCGTCTAGGCATCTTGGCTTTCATAATATTACTTCTTATCTTTTAAGCACGGCTCTTGGAGCTGAACCTATGGTGTTATAATTCTTTTTATTTGTGTTTGTTTGACTGGACTGAAAAATTTCTGAAGGCAGGGATGGAGTCTTATCTGCAGGGCTTAGACTAGATTGAAACACCTCCAGTGCAAAATCTAAGGAGACAATCATTCAAGTTTATGCACATGACCCCAGGTGCCTTCCTTGTGTCACCCTTGTCCACCCTTTTCCTTTTTTTTAATGGCTACGCTGGGTCTTCCTTGCATCGCACAGGCTTAGCTGCCCCAAGGCATGTGGAATCTTAGTTCCCTGACCAGGGATCAAACCCTTGTTCCCTACACTGGAAGGCAGATTCTTAACCATGGAACCACCAGGGAAGTCCTTCTGATTATCTTGATACCCTCAGAACCCACCAGAGTGGCATTCATCTAGGAGACCATCAATGCTTTTTCTATTAAAATGAACACATTTTAAAGGATCACAAGCAAAAAGTGTTTGAGACCTAAGTGTTTCATACCTGTACCTGGTATTGACCCTCAGCTCCTGCAGGGTCATGCTCTACCACTCTGTGTTTCACTTTGTGCCACAAAAGGCTGACTTGTACAATGCATTCCCATGCCTTTTTATCTCCCTCAAGCCTGCCCACCCTTTTTTATGAGTTCATTTACTGAAACTTTTCCAATTACCTCATTTGAGCATTTTTATTTTTTTTTACTGGGTCTCCAAAAGACTACAATATTGAACCTCAAGAGATACTTATAATAAGCGTGGGATAAAGCAAAGATATAACATATACTGCTTAAAATTTTTTATATAAAAGATGCCATTTTAAAAGGAAATTTGACAGCAACTATATGACATTTTATTGACTCGATGGATCACGATAGCTAAAATTGATGAAGTAATGAAATTAGGCCAAAGGGGAACTTGTTTGAATGCCAAGAATATTGGTGATGTATTAAGGGTATTGGGAGGGGAGGAGGGTATTTTTATAATTTATTTTTATGTCATTAATAAGTTAATAGGAAATCTATATATCAAAATTAAAATGCTCAATTATATGATTGCAGAGGGTCTTAGATGATTCCAAGAATTATTAGGGCATAAGGACTTTAAAGAATGTGGAAACTAAAGGCTGCTATTCAAAATTTTTAAAAATTATTTTAACGATTAATATTCTAAGCATGAACAGTCTTAATACAAAATGACATAAATGGTCCTGGCTAGGAAAAGGAAAGCTTTAACTGAATAGAAAAGGGTTAAAGTTGATATACTGTTTCACCTGGGAAACTCAATTACCAAAATGTAGAAGAGCAAATTGATTAATAGATGGTTTTAACAATGATTTTATGCTCTGGTCACTACAAATAGAGTGAGAGGTGATGGAAATTCTACTAATTAAACTCATAACATCTTAATAAGCCCAGAGAATTTTGGATAATAATAGCAGGTTTATTTTGATGTGGGGCTGACATGTTACTTTAGATTCTGACTCTAATGGTGTCATTAAAGAAAAAAATCTTTGGATGAATTGGGAAAGGCAATTCATTAACCCTCTTTTCTCTGCAAGTAATTAACTACAGAAAGAATGTGATCGCCTGTTAAATTTTAAGGTTGTTTAGAAGGTACAGAGCAAAATTGAATCATTATACAGATAATTGAATCCTGAGATTTTCTTTTTATGCAAGGAATCCAAAGAATTGATGCACAAAGATGAATTATCCAAATTATGATCTCATTTATCATCTTCACTTTAGTAACTGCAGATTAAATTTCAACTGATGTTTATTGAACAGCAGCTGATTTCAAGGTATTCCATACATTGTCCTCGCTAATCTTCCTAACACCTTTGTTGTACAGGTATCAGTTGCATCTTATGGATATGGAAACTCAAGTTCACAGATGTTTGCAACTGGCCATAGAGTTGCACTCAAACCCACACTCCATTGCTTTAAGTCTTGCACAGTTTCCTATAAACCTCATTTATGTCTCATTTATGGGCAAATAAATGAGAAATGAAACTTGAACATGGATGTCAAAGCCACAAGCGCCAAGTAAACACCAGCAGCCCAGGAATGAATTTGGGCCTCCAAAGTTGTAACTGAAAATGCCTTAAACTTGGCTGTGAAGTCTTTCTTTGGGGTCTCAGAGCAGAGGGGAGAGTAAGTTTACGTTAAAACTGTTTTGTTTCCCTCATCTGTTACCAGTCACCTTCTCTGGAAACTATTTACCATTTTTTAACCTGATTTTTTGAGGAATAAGGAAAATATTATGACATAAAATGGTCAGCAGCTAAAAAGTGACTCATGGTTTATCTAAGGAATATAGAGAGGCTTTCCAAAAGACTGCATTTGCCTCTGCCAATGTTAACAGATAAGAATGTTATTTTACATATAGATGATCAAAACTCTAAAAGGGAACAAACAACAATTTAAAATTCCAATGCCTGAGAAAGAAAATGTATCCAAAGGGATAATTCCTCTGGTGTTCACTGTCTTCTATTCACAGAGAAAAGAATGCATGCGATTGAAAATATATGAGAAAACGGAGAGAAATGGAACAGAATCGCTGTTGTCTAGTAAAGAGCAGATGGTTCTCAGTTGGTAAGAATACCAATCGTTTTCCAGTGGTGTTTGACTTAGTAGAACTAAAATAAATGACATATTGGTCCAGAGAGAAAACTGCCATGCGTCTAAGCTGGCCAGAGAAATGAAGAGCTTATAGAATGTATTCAAGGAAACGTGATTATCATTTGCATTTTCCTCTCAGTTTGACTTTGTACCTCACATCCCTAGCTTTCTGCACACTAAGCAGTGAAATGAGCTTTTTTTCTAGACCCACTCAGCAACCCACCCAAACACTGGCTCATAAGTGCCCAACAGAAACCAATCTGTAAAAAAGCTCCTGAAAACCCAGAGGGGATCATTCTTTTCCTTATGGGGTACTTCTCATCCTCCCTTCTTGCCTTTCTCAGTCCAGAAATTGCTCTGGCCATCATTAGAAATAGTCTTCAATGAAACCTATACCTTATTCTTTTTTTTCCTCCAAGAAACTAAAAGAGTAAAACCCTTAAAAGAAAGTTCAACTAGGGATTTCCCTGGTGGTTCAGTGGTTTAAGTTCTGCATTTCCACTGCAGTGGACTTGGGTTTGATCCCTGGTAGGGGAACTAAAGTCTTCCCTGGTGGCTCAATGGTAAAGAATTCACCTGCAATGCATGAGACCTATGTACTATCCCTGTGTCAGGAAGATGCCCTGGAGAAGGGAATGGCAACCCACTCCAGTATTCCTGCCTGGGAAATCCTATGAACAGAGGAGACTGGCAGGCTACAGTCCATGGGATCACAAAGAGTCAGACATGTCTGAACGACTATCACTCAACTCACTCGAGGAACTAAGATCCCACAAGCCACCCCATGTAGCCTAAATAAAGACACTTTAAAGGAAAAAAAAAAATTAAAACTCAAAGATCAGCTAGTCTTTCTAGGTAAACCTACTAGAAAGAAGCAGTTTCTCTGTTTATCCCTTCCTCAATTGTTTAACCAGTGCCTCATCATTTTTACATAACCTGTCAGGTGCTGGGGATTCCTGAGGACTGGCCTGAACTGGCTTCCAGCCTGGAAGGGAAGACAGAACACACAGTACAATGTAGTTAGCGTGCCTCACAGATGAGAACATCAGGATAGGATAGCACAGCGTGGAAGTTGAACCACTTTATAATATGAATACACTGTTTCAGGATTTGACAGTGGTGCTGTTTCTTGCTGGAGAAGGAAATGGCAACCCACTCAAGTACTCTTGCCTGGAAAATCCCGTGAACAGAGGAGCCTGGTAGGCTGCAGTCCATGGGGTCTCGAAGACTCAGACAGGACTGAGCGACTTCACTTTCAATTTTCACTTTCATGCATTGGAGAAGGAAATGGCAACCCACTCCAGTGTTCTTGCCTGGAGAATCCCAGGGACAGGGGAGCCCAGTGGGCTGCTGTCTATGGGATCACACAGAGTCAGACATGACTGAAGCGACTTACGAGGAGCGGCTGTTTCTTGCAAATACATACCCTGCAAATCCAAACTGGGCTCTGGCTATTCTGAGGTCACTTCTGGGCTAACGGAAAGTAGCCAGTGTAGTGGGGTGGCTTTGGCAAGACTCCTTTCCAGTGACCAGAATCTGCCCTGCACTTTTCAAGTGAACCAGGACTTGACTCAGTTGTCATGGCTTCTTATGAGTTCCTTTAAATCTAGTGAGTGCCTTTTCTTTTCTTTTCTTTTTTTTCCTTTAACTTTTGTTGGAAAACACTAAAATGAGGGGAAAATGCCCACAAGTTATTTAACAAGAAGTGTACTCTAGTTTGTATTATGTTTGCATCAGAGGAGGCACCCCAGGAGATGTGTAACAATGAGGTTAGAGTCCTGAAAACAGCGACTCCCAAGCACAGAGCAGGAGAGAGATTTCCCTTCTTTCCCTAAAGGATCCTCCTTTTGGTAAGATTTCAGAGTGGAGGATAGGAGGATACAGTCCCTTGCTAAGGGCACTGCCCTCAATCCCAGGGTTTGCCATGGCTTCCCCGCAGGGAGGGGCCGTGGGGACTGGAAGGGGAAAGCAGGAAGGCAGCCGGAGGGCGGAGTCTCACTCAGCATCTCCTTCCTGAACCTTCCTCCCTTTGCAGCCGCAGCAAACAAGAGTATTCCTCTGCCTCCTCCCATCCGTTCATTCTACTTTCTCTGCCTTGAGAAAAGTCCCAGAAGGTCACCCAGTGTATCATCCATCATGGCCTCTTGACAGAATACCCTCAGTCCTGCTAAGGGAATACATGGGGTCATTAAGGGCTTTCAACATGAGGAGGAGGAACGAGATTATATTATGAACCAAATGACTCTCTTGGCCATGAGGGATATTAGTGTCGAAATGGATTTCCTAGAGGCTATCGCAGAATCTTCCAGCTCGAACACCTTGAAGGAGAGAAGGGACCATCATGTCTAATGTTAGATAGGGATGGGAGGAGGGACTTGGGGGTAAACAGCACAGCCCCCACATTTTCTTTCCACTTCAGATGTCCATTAAGCTTTTGTTAGATACTGATCACAAGTACTTTTGAAAAAGTATTAGATATGAAGTGAAACAAATTGCTGATCATTTACCTTAACTCAGATCACCTCCGGGTGTACATCAATAGTTGATGAGAAACAACGAAATTAATGGGAACTGTCTACTAAAGAGAAATTGCCACCTACCTGTCTGTTCCCTGTAGGCTTTCACAACTAGGAGAATCCGTTACCAGAAAGCTTGCTGGGGAAAATAAAGTTAAGGGACAAAATCAGGAAGAAATGATCTTTAAGTCAGTGACCCCATTTTAATGCCCCCTTCTCAACAACCACACCCGCACTCAATATTACTATCGACTTAAGTGAAAATGTGAATTGGGCCCCTAGTTCCCATTGATTAATCACACTGAGAAACAAATCAGCCAAGAACCCAATTGAATTAAAAGGCTTCTTTATTTGCTGAACAAGATAAAACCCAGGAACAATCCTTTAACCTAGACAGTTATGACTCAGTTGTGAACACTCAGCACAAAATGATCCTGAGATGAGGGAGAGAAATGACAGCTCTCATTATTATTGTTACTATCATTAGTTACCATTATTATCACATTTTTAAAAATAAAAAAAAAGGAAAACTCATGGGAATAAAATAGATGTGCCACAGTAAAACTTCTCTCGAGAATTTAAAATAGAGAAAAAAGAAAAATTCAAGCTTCCCTGATTGTGCTTGACTTAAATGAATGTTTAACATACTCTGCTAAAGTAATTTTTTGGCCTAGGACTGTTAACTAAAAGGCTAAAAGGACTGGTACATTTTCAGAAAAGGAAAAGGAGATAGAGTCAAGATAATACAGCAAAATAAATACTGTTCTAGTTGATAATTATCTGTCACACAATACAGTAACTTTCAATTAACTTGGTCACAGTTTAATTAAAACCTAAATTTTCTTTGATGGGCTCTCCAGGAAGCTAGTAATTTGCATTTGCATTGTGCTTAGACTGCTCCTTTTGTTCTCCCCGCCAGTTGTTATTAGCAGGTAATTCAATAATGATTGCTTGTGACTAGGCTCAGTAGTCACTGAGTTTATCAGCTGACCAGCAAATGACCTCTGAACGAACCTCCTTAGGTTTCTCTAACTTGTCTTATTCACGAGGCGCTCTTGTTCCAAGAGGTCAGATACAGTTATCAGTGGCAAAGGACAGCACCTGTCTTTAGATGGCTCATAAATTAGTGGTCCTACAGGGATTATTACACAGCTTTATACATCATGGGGGCTTCCTTGGTGGCTCAGAGAATAAAGAATCCACTCGCAATGCAAGATACCTGGGTTCGACCCCTGGATTTGAAAGATCTGGAGAAGGAAATGGCTACCCACTCCACCATTCTTATCTAGAGAATTTCATGGACACAGGAACCTGAAAGGCTGTAGCCCATGAAATCGCAGAGAGTTGGACACACCTGAGCAACTAAGCATACAAACGTTATGGACTGCATGCATTCAGGAAAAGCAACAAGGAAGCAAAGAAAAATCGAGGCGCTGTCCTGTCCCTGGTGAAGTCTGTGAGGTAGTCCTGGGAGGCATGCTGGTGTCTTAGCCCCTCACGAGGGCCTCCCACCAGTCTTTCTTCCCCACACCTCTGCACGCTACCCTAGTCCACCTGCTGCTCTTCCGTCTGATCTGTCTTCCTGATCAGTTGTTACTCTCCCCAGGACAGCTGAGTCCAGGCTCTTCAACCCTCAGAATCTATACAATATGGTCCCAGTTACATGAATCACTTCTCCAGACTCACCCTCAATGCCCTGTGAGGATACTAGTTCCAGCCTTCATCCCCGCCTGAGTCATCACCTCCCCATCCTTTGGTTAGCCATATGCTATCTGTACTTCAAGCCTGAGTTCTCCTCCTCCATAAAACTTGTCAGAACATCCCAGCCCTCAGTTCTCTCCCTTTCCTGTTCAAAGGACTTTCTGCTTTGGCAAAGATTTCATTTACCAACCAATCTATCAGGTTAAGTCATTGGTTTACTGTGTAGAGGCCAGAATTTACACCTTCTTGGTATCCCCAGGCCTTATTCTAGCACTATTTTTCCTTACCTAGTATTCCTCAAAGAATAGTAAGTCATGATGGATGCTGATAAAAATGGTAAATAACTGATGATGTGATACCTCACAACATTCCTGATGTGTTGACACATACAGTTGCTATATTTCAAATTTACTTATGTCTTCCTTCTCCAAACTACACTATATTTTCTCAGAGAATCTAAGTATGTCTTCCACTTTTTTGTTTTATTTCTAATTTTTAGTCCAGCACTGTGTGAACTGTAGAGATTTACTACATAATTTCTGGTTTAATTTAACTTGGTATAAGCTGACATA
Organism: Oreotragus oreotragus; assembly: GCA_006410675.1. Classification (NCBI taxonomy): domain Eukaryota; kingdom Metazoa; phylum Chordata; class Mammalia; order Artiodactyla; family Bovidae; genus Oreotragus; species Oreotragus oreotragus. The sequence goes on from SJYX01004492.1 coordinate 29,824, forward strand.
AATATCTACAAAATGAAATACAAATATCTATGCCACTGCTGAAGACCATAAATTAATTACTATTTTTCAACAGAGTTAGTAGACTGCTTTGTGTTGCCATTTTACTGCTCAGTCTCATGGGTCGTTTATTTAATCAAAGCTACTTGCCCATTAGAGTTCACCAGCATATCAAAAAAATTTTTTTTCTGAGATCTACCAAAAAGAATAAATTGTACATGTGTTTACTCTATGGCCCTAAATTGTGTTACTTTAAGAGGTATCACAAGAAGGCAATGGCAACCCACTCTAGTACTCTTGCCTGAAAAATCCCATGGACGGAGGAGCCTGGTAGGCTGCAGTCCATGGGGTCGCTAAGAGTCAGGCATGACTAAAGCGACTTAGCAGCAGCAGCAAGAGGTATCACATCTGTTTGACGACCTAGGAGTCCCTAAGAAGACAACAAAGTGTGCAAATCATAGGTATATAACTATTCTGTAAATATATAAATATTGTAAATATATGTAAAAACCATAATACATGGATTTGCTGATGGTTTAAATCTCTTCTGAAGTAAATCAAGGTAAAATAAATCAATTTGATTCTACAGGACTTTGTCTTGCTTGGATAAGAAATATAAAAATGCCAGAAGGTACACTAGGGTTAGTGTTAGTTGTGTCTCCAGGAGTTGCCATAATTTTGTTGTTGCTGTTCAGTTGTTGAGTCCGACTCTTTGTGGCCCCATGGATTGCAACACACTCTCTCCTTCACTGTCTCCTGGAGTTTGCTCAGACTCATGTCCGTTGAGTCCGTGATGCCATCCAACCATCTCATCCTGTGTCTCTCCCTTCTCTTCCCACCCTCAGTCTTTCTCAGCATCGGAATCTTTTCCAGTGAGTCAGCTCCATGTATCAGGTGGCCACAGGATTGGAGCTTCAGCTTCAGCATCAGTCCTTCCAGTGAATATTCAGGATTGATTTGCTTTAGGATTGACTGGTTGGATCTCCTTGCTGTCCAAGAGATTCTCAAGAGTCTTCTCTAGCACCATAGTTTGAAAACATCAGTTCTTCAGTGCTCAGCTTTCTTTATGGTCCAAATCACACATCCTTACATGACTACTGGAAAAACCATAACTTTGGCTATTATAGACCTTTGTTGGCAAAGTAATGTCTCTGCTTTTTAATGCACTGTCTAGGTTTGTCATAGCTTTTCTTCCAAGGAGCAAGCGTCTTTTAATTTCGTGGCTGCAGTCACCACCTGCAGTGATTTTGGAGCCCAAGAAAACAAAATCTGTCACTGTTTCCATTTTTTTCTGCATATTTTGCCATGAAGTGATAGGACCGGACGCCATGATCTTTGTTTTTTGAATATTGAGTTTTAAACCAGCTTTCTCACTCTCCTCTTTCACTCTCATCAAGAAGCTCTTTAGTTACAAGTTCTTAACTTGTTTTCTAGAGTTTCTGTTGGTTGTTTCTTCTGGCACATCAGAGGAAGACAATATGTCATTCTTAGCTGTAATGAAGTTCTGTGTTAGAATAATCTTTGCTTCTACTCCCAATAAGCAGTCCATTGTCTACTGAAATGAAAGCCTGCTAAGAAAAAAGAAAGCTAAATTGCAGCAGGCAGAATAGATCAATGTTTGAGTCTACCTAGTAAGCAAATGAACAAAGCCATTGCCTTGAAACTGGACAGATTGAGCTTAAAATGACTTCTCTGAGACACATTGAAGAACTGATGTCATTTGTTCTATTTCCTGAAGTTCATACACTGAAAGACTTTATATTGAAGCAAAAAACATAGATAAGCATGGATAAAGGAAACATGGTCTTCTTTTTTATACAAGACTTAAATTCAGTCCACAGTCAGGCCTGTCACCCACCACTTCTGTTTCACTTAGGACCAGATCTTTAAATGAAATTATTGAATTATTAAAGAAGCACTTCTCACCAGCCCATCAGTCACTGTTTAGGGATTTATATTTCACAAACAAAATCAATAGTCTCATGAGGACATTGTTGTTTACATTGCAGAGCAGCACCATCTGTCAACCCTGAAACTTCGGTAAATTTTTATATGGCATGCTATGGAAGCATCTTCTATTCAAAGACCTTAAAAAAGTTTTTTGAGTGCCTCTTAACAACACTGGACACATTTAACAGTCTAAGAAAAGGGCATAGTTAATAAAATGCAACTATATATAAGAAAATCTTCCTCAGCAATGAATGCAAAGAAATAGAGGGAAACAATAGAGTGGGAAAGACTAGAGACCTCTTCAAGAAAATTAGAGATACCAAGAGAACATTTCATGCAAAGATGGGCTCAATAAAGGACAGAAATGGTATGGACCTAACAGAAGCAGAAGATATGAAGAAGAGGTTGCAAAAATACACAGAAGACCTGTACAAAAAAGATCTTCACGACCCAGATAATCACAATGGGTGTGATCACTCACACTCACCTAGAGCCAGACATCCTGGAATGTGAAGTCAAGTGGGCCTTAGGAAGCATCACTACAAATAAAGCTAATGGATGTGATGGAATTCCAGTTGAGCTATTTCAAATCCTGAAAGCTGATGCTGTGAAAGTGCTGCACTCAATATGCCAGCAAATTTGGAAAACTCAGCAGTGGCCACAGGACTGGAAAAGGTCAGTTTTCATTCCAATCCCAAAGAAAGGCAATGCCAAAGAATGCTCAAACTACTGCACAATCACACTTTTCTCACACACTAATTTTGAGCAAAGTGATGCTCAAAATTCTCCAAGCCAGGTTTCAGCAACTTCCAGATGTTCAAGCTGGTTTTAGAAAAGGCAGAGGAAACAGATCAAATTGGCAACATCCACTGGATCAGGCACTATTTCAAGTTTGGTAACACAGTAGTGAGCAAAGCAACTAGATCTTTGCCTTCATGGAAAAGCAAGAGAGTTCTAGAAAAACATCTATTTCTGCTTTATTGACTATGCCAAAGCCTTTGACTGTGTGGATCACAATAAACTGGAAAATCTGAAGGAGATGGGAATACCAGATCACCTGACCCGCCTCTTGAGAAACTGTGTGCAGATTAGGAAGCAACAGTTAGAACTGGACATAGAACAACAGACTGGTTCCAAATAGGAAAGGAGTGTGTCAAGGCTGTATATTGTCACCCTGCTTATTTAACTTATATGCAGAGTACATCATGAGGAATGCTGAGCTGGAGGAAGCACAAGCTGGAATCAAGATTGCAGGGAGAAATATGAATAACCTCAGATATGTAGATGACACCACCCTTCTGGTAGAAAGTGAAGAAGAACTAAAGAGCCTCTTGATGAAGAAACAGGGCCTCAGGAGACACAATATTTTTTTTTACCACAGAAGTCATATGCAAGGAGGAGACCAATTCTGATTGAAGAATTTCTCAAAGTGGTAAAGATAAATCTTTACAGAGGCTTTCCTCAAGAGCCTCTTGACAAGTTGTTTCAATTAAATTCTGTGTCATTCAGAGCAAGAGTGTTGCAGCAGATGTTTTGGATACTGGGTTATAAAGAGTTGGTATGGAAGCCACAGGAAGATGTTTTCTGCTCTTTCAACTCAAGGAGGTGGTACAGATGGTTCAGTTCAGTTCAGTTCAGTTCAGTCGCTCAGTCTGACTCTTTGCGACCCCATGAATCGCAGCACGCCAGGCCTCCCTGTCCATCACCAACTCCCGGAGTTCACTCAGACTCATGTCCATCAAATCAGTGATGCCATCCAGTCATCTCATCCTCTGTCGTCCCCTTGTCCTCCTGCCCCCGATCCTTCCTAGCATCAGAATCTTTTCCAATGAGTCAACTCTTCACATGAGGTGGCCAAAGTACTGGACTTTCAGCTTTAGCATCATTCCTTCCAAAGAAATCCCAGGGTTGATCTCCTTCAGAATGGATTGATTGGATCTCCTTGCAGTCCAAGGGACTCTCAAGAGTCTTCTCCAACACCCCAGTTCAAAAGCATCAATTCTTCGGTGCTCAGCCTTCTTCACAGTCCAACTCTCACATCCATACATGACTACTGGAAAAACCATAGCCTTGACTAAATGGACCTTAGTCGGCAAAGTAATGTCTCTGCTTTTGAACATGCTGTCTAGGTTGGTCATAACTTTTCCTCCAAGGAGTAAGCGTCTTTTAATTTCATGGCTGCAGTCACCATCTGCAGTAATTTTGGAGCCCCCCCAAAATAAAGTCTGACACTCTTTCCACTGTTTCCCCATCTATTTCCCATGAAGTGACGGGACCGGATGCCATGATCTTTGTTTTCTGAATGTTAGGCTTTAAGGTACAGATGGTACAATTGACTAAATGTTTGTGTCTCTCAAAATTTTATAAGTTGAAAGCTAAATTCCAATGTGATTTGGGGTGATGTGAGGCAGGGCCTGTGGGAGGTGATGACATCATGAGGGTGGAGCCCTCATGATTAGGATTAGTGCCCTTATGAAAGAGGCCCCAGAGAGCTCTTTTGCTTCTTCCACCATGAGAACTCAGTGGAAAAATGGATACATGTGTATATATGGCTAAGTCCCTTTACTGTTCACCTGAAACTATTGCAACATTGTAAATCAGCTATATATCAATACAAAATTAAAAAAAAAAATTTTAAGATGCTATTAGAAAAATAAAAAGAACCTGTGAACCAGGTAGTGGGTTCTTGGCTGACTCAGAATCTGCAGACACATTAATCTTGGACTTCAAACCTCCAGAACTATGAGAAATAAATATTTGTTGTTTAAGCCACCCAGTCTGTGGTATTCTGTAGGAGCAACCCAAATAAACTAAGTCAGAAGTATTCTTGGGAAAGCATATACTCTACTGGAATTTGTGGAAATTGCTCCAACCATTAAACCATTGCAGCTTCAGATGGGTTTCAACAGATATTCAAAAATCTCTTCTAAGAAAATAAAAAATATACAGGTGAGCTTGTGTCTATTCTTTTTCAACTCAGTCATTAAACTAGTGGCCTTAGAAGAAAAGAGATGTAATGTTTTCATACCTATTCAGTGTACTGTACCAGTGGTTGTTAACTGTAGATTACTCATTCTTTATGTATGTCTACATTATGTCAGGCACTATTTCAAGTCTGGTAACACAGTAGTGAGCAAAGCAACTAGATCTTTACCTTCATGGAGCTTCACTTTGGTTGGGGAAATGGACAATAAGCATATAAATACATAAATACATATGTATATACATACATTCTTATACTCATAAATAGCATGCATGCATGCATGCTAAGTTGCTTCAGTTGTGTCCGACTCTGTGTGACCCTATAGACAGCAACCCACCAGGCTCCTCTGTCCACAGGATTCTCTAGGCAAGAATACTGGAGTGGGTTGCCATTTCCTTCTCCTATAAATAGTATAAAATAGAGTGATAAGGAAATGTAATAGTATTATGAATTAAAAGAACCTTAAAAATAAAAATAAAGATGGGGACTTCCCTGGCATTTGGTTGTTAAGGCATCGCCTTCCAAGGAAGGGAATGCAGGTTAAGTCTCTGGTTGGGGAGCTAAGATTCCACATACCTCACGGCCAAAAAAAACCAAAACATAAAGCAGAAACAGTATTGTAACAAATTCAACAAAGACTTTAAAAATGGTCCACAACAAAGAAAATCTCGAAAAAAATAAAAAAATAGAAGTTCTCTGAGAGCCAAAGCTCATGTCTTGTTTTTTTCTAAGACCCCTGGAGTCTAATGTAGGGGTACTTACCTGATTTAGACTTAATACTTAGTAGATGTGCACATTCATTTTACCTTAATTTAGACTTGGTACTTAGTAGGTGTGCACATTTTTTTTCCTTTAACAGTTGTTGAATTAATTCAAAACGCATAAGAAATAAGACATTAACTGAAGCAGCAACTTTGAAAGAAAGGATTAGAAATTCACAGACAAAGCTTAAAATCCTTGGCAATCAAAATTCTAATGCAAATGGAAGTAAGCACAGGGAAAGTGTTTAGAGATGCTTTCTGACAGGGGACTGAGCTGCCGGTCTTCCTCCGATTAGGGCACTGCACAAAAGCTTTCTCATCCATCTAAACCCCAGTGCACTCTGTGCTCACTGAAAAGTAGGGAGCATTGGCTTTACTTTGACTCAGACTTATTATGGCATGACATGCAATTGCTTCATTACTGCTGGGCTTGAGGGAGATTCTAGGGTGAAACCTATGTGCTAAAAGCCATTTGATGCTGAATTTTCAGCTACACCTCCTGAGGGGTCAACAGAGACATCAAGTTGGGGAGAGAAGTCATCCTCCCATAGACAGCAGGCAACTGAACCAGCATCCCTTCCAAAGCTCCAATCAATAGTGCATTACAGGAAAAGGCAGAAAGAGGCCACAGTTTCAAGGAGGAGGTGTTAGGTCATTTATTTCTTTGGGTTGTTAGTATTAGCTCCTACAGGCATATTTCTTAGAGGAAGTAGGTTGTGGTTGGTTTTGTAGTTCTTAGTTGTAGTAAGAGCCTGTGTTTGAGTCACATTAGTCTCTATTTATGATAATTTTAAAAAACCTACTGTGTTGCATTCAAAATATGAGTAAAGTTATACAGTAAAAAAAAAAAATAAGTTTCCATAGAGCAAAGAAAATTTTTGCAAACTCATATTGTTCAGACGCTCAGTCTTGTTCAACTCTTTGTGACCCCGTGGACTGCAGCACACCAGGCTTCCCTGTCCTTCACCATCTCCTGGAGCTTACTCAAACTCATGTACATCAGCTGATGATGCCATCTAACCATCTCATCCTCTGTCGTCCCCTCCTCCTCCTGCCCTCAATCTTTCCCAGCATCAGGGCCTTTTCAAATGAGTTGGCTCTTTGCATCAGGTAGCCAAAGTATTGGAGCTTCAGCTTCATCATCATCCCTTCTAATGAATATTCAGGATTGATTTCCTTTAGGATTGACTGGTTTGATCTCCTTGCATTCCAAGGGACTCTCAAGAGCCTTTTCCAATCCCACAGCTCAAAAGCATCAATTCTTTGGCGTTCATCCTTCTTTATGGTCCAACTCTCACATCAATACATGACTACCAGAAAAATCATAGGTTTGACTATAATGATCTTTGTTGGCAAAGTAATGTCTCTGCTTTTTAATGTGCTATCTAGGTTTGTCATAACTTTTCTTTCAAGGAGTAAGCATCTTTTAACTGTGGCTTTAGTCACCATTTGGGCAATATTGACATTGCACTAGTAACAGAAATTGTTTATCACAATTTGGGTTTCTTGTTTGTTAGGATCAATAGGAAATAACATCCTCACTGTTACAGGGCAGCCCGGTGTTGTAGACAGAAACCTGGACCTGGGGTCCTTCACAGACTCACTCTTGCACTGGCTCTATGACCACTGTCTTTATGGTCACATCTGGATTCAGATTTTGGCTCATTTCTCTCTTAACTGCTTGTGCTTGGGGAAATTACCCATCTTCTCTAAGCCTCTGCTNATATTCAGGATTGATTTCCTTTAGGATTGACTGGTTTGATCTCCTTGCATTCCAAGGGACTCTCAAGAGCCTTTTCCAATCCCACAGCTCAAAAGCATCAATTCTTTGGCGTTCATCCTTCTTTATGGTCCAAATCTCACATCCATACATGACTACCAGAAAAATCATAGGTTTGACTATAATGATCTTTGTTGGCAAAGTAATGTCTCTGCTTTTTAATGTGCTATCTAGGTTTGTCATAACTTTTCTTTCAAGGAGTAAGCATCTTTTAACTGTGGCTTTAGTCACCATTTGGGCAATATTGACATTGCACTAGTAACAGAAATTGTTTATCACAGTTTGGGTTTCTTGTTTGTTAGGATCAATAGGAAATAACATCCTCACTGTTACAGGGCAGCCCGGTGTTGTAGACAGAAACCTGGACCTGGGGTCCTTCACAGACTCACTCTTGCACTGGCTCTATGACCACTGTCTTTATGGTCACATCTGGATTCAGATTTTGGCTCATTTCTCTCTTAACTGCTTGTGCTTGGGGAAATTACCCATCTTCTCTAAGCCTCTGCTGCCTCCTCCATAAAATGAGAATGACAAAATATACATTGAAGATTGTATGGTGACTAAAAAACAAGGCATATTAGTTTTCCAGGACTGTCATAACAAAAATCCACGGACTGGGTGGCTTAAACAATAGAACACTCATGGTTCCAGAGGTGGGAAGTTCACAATCAAGGTGTCAACAGGGTCAGATTCGTCTGATACCTCTCTTTTAGGTTTGCAGATGGCTGTGCTCTTGCTGCCCTGTGACAAGGTCATTCCCCTGGGCACAGGTGGATCACCATGGTCTCTTCCTCCTCTTATAAGGACACTAGCCCTATTGATTAAGGGGCTTCCCTGGTGGCTCAGTGTTAAAGAATCCGCATGCCAATCAGGAGACGTGGGTTTGAACCCTGGGTTGCAAAAATCCCCTGGAGAAGGAAATGGCAACTCACTCCAGTATTCTTACCTGGAGAATTCTATGGACAGAGGAGCTTGGCTGGCTACAGTCCCTAGGGTCACAATAGAGTCAGGCATGACTTAGCAACAAAACGACAACAGTAAGTCATATTGGACTGGGGCTCCCACCTTAATGGCCTCATTTTAACTTACACATGTATGCTAAGTTGCTTCAGTCATGTCTGACTCTTTGCAACCCCATGGACTGTATCCAGCCATTGGCAGGAGGGTTCTTAACCACCAATGCCACCTGAGAAGCATTTTAACTTATCTTTTAAAACCTTACCTATAAATACAGCTACATTTTGGGAGTAGCTGGAATTGGGGGGACATTGTTTGGTCCATAACACAGTGTCTATAAGTGAATGAGTAAAAGTCTTTCAGTTGTGTCTAACTCTTTGAGACCCCATGGACTGTAACCTGCCAGGCTGCTCTGTCCATGGAATTCTCCAGGGCAGAATACTGGAGTGGGTAGCCATTCCCTTCTCCAGGAGATCTTCGCAACCCAGGGACTAAATCCAGGTCTCTCGCATTACAGGCAGATTCTTTA
>SJYX01004492.1:38923-58569 GCA_006410675.1 Oreotragus oreotragus
TTTTTTTCCTTTAACAGTTGTTGAATTAATTCAAAACGCATAAGAAATAAGACATTAACTGAAGCAGCAACTTTGAAAGAAAGGATTAGAAATTCACAGACAAAGCTTAAAATCCTTGGCAATCAAAATTCTAATGCAAATGGAAGTAAGCACAGGGAAAGTGTTTAGAGATGCTTTCTGACAGGGGACTGAGCTGCCGGTCTTCCTCCGATTAGGGCACTGCACAAAAGCTTTCTCATCCATCTAAACCCCAGTGCACTCTGTGCTCACTGAAAAGTAGGGAGCATTGGCTTTACTTTGACTCAGACTTATTATGGCATGACATGCAATTGCTTCATTACTGCTGGGCTTGAGGGAGATTCTAGGGTGAAACCTACGTGCTAAAAGCCATTTGATGCTGAATTTTCAGCTACACCTCCTGAGGGGTCAACAGAGACATCAAGTTGGGGAGAGAAGTCATCCTCCCATAGACAGCAGGCAACTGAACCAGCATCCCTTCCAAAGCTCCAATCAATAGTGCATTACAGGAAAAGGCAGAAAGAGGCCACAGTTTCAAGGAGGAGGTGTTAGGTCATTTATTTCTTTGGGTTGTTAGTATTAGCTCCTACAGGCATATTTCTTAGAGGAAGTAGGTTGTGGTTGGTTTTGTAGTTCTTAGTTGTAGTAAGAGCCTGTGTTTGAGTCACATTAGTCTCTATTTATGATAATTTTAAAAAACCTACTGTGTTGCATTCAAAATATGAGTAAAGTTATACAGTAAAAAAAAAAAATAAGTTTCCATAGAGCAAAGAAAATTTTTGCAAACTCATATTGTTCAGACGCTCAGTCTTGTTCAACTCTTTGTGACCCCGTGGACTGCAGCACACCAGGCTTCCCTGTCCTTCACCATCTCCTGGAGCTTACTCAAACTCATGTACATCAGCTGATGATGCCATCTAACCATCTCATCCTCTGTCGTCCCCTCCTCCTCCTGCCCTCAATCTTTCCCAGCATCAGGGCCTTTTCAAATGAGTTGGCTCTTTGCATCAGGTAGCCAAAGTATTGGAGCTTCAGCTTCATCATCATCCCTTCTAATGAATATTCAGGATTGATTTCCTTTAGGATTGACTGGTTTGATCTCCTTGCATTCCAAGGGACTCTCAAGAGCCTTTTCCAATCCCACAGCTCAAAAGCATCAATTCTTTGGCGTTCATCCTTCTTTATGGTCCAAATCTCACATCCATACATGACTACCAGAAAAATCATAGGTTTGACTATAATGATCTTTGTTGGCAAAGTAATGTCTCTGCTTTTTAATGTGCTATCTAGGTTTGTCATAACTTTTCTTTCAAGGAGTAAGCATCTTTTAACTGTGGCTTTAGTCACCATTTGGGCAATATTGACATTGCACTAGTAACAGAAATTGTTTATCACAGTTTGGGTTTCTTGTTTGTTAGGATCAATAGGAAATAACATCCTCACTGTTACAGGGCAGCCCGGTGTTGTAGACAGAAACCTGGACCTGGGGTCCTTCACAGACTCACTCTTGCACTGGCTCTATGACCACTGTCTTTATGGTCACATCTGGATTCAGATTTTGGCTCATTTCTCTCTTAACTGCTTGTGCTTGGGGAAATTACCCATCTTCTCTAAGCCTCTGCTGCCTCCTCCATAAAATGAGAATGACAAAATATACATTGAAGATTGTATGGTGACTAAAAAACAAGGCATATTAGTTTTCCAGGACTGTCATAACAAAAATCCACGGACTGGGTGGCTTAAACAATAGAACACTCATGGTTCCAGAGGTGGGAAGTTCACAATCAAGGTGTCAACAGGGTCAGATTCGTCTGATACCTCTCTTTTAGGTTTGCAGATGGCTGTGCTCTTGCTGCCCTGTGACAAGGTCATTCCCCTGGGCACAGGTGGATCACCATGGTCTCTTCCTCCTCTTATAAGAACACTAGCCCTATTGATTAAGGGGCTTCCCTGGTGGCTCAGTGTTAAAGAATCCGCATGCCAATCAGGAGACGTGGGTTTGAACCCTGGGTTGCAAAAATCCCCTGGAGAAGGAAATGGCAACTCACTCCAGTATTCTTACCTGGAGAATTCTATGGACAGAGGAGCTTGGCTGGCTACAGTCCCTAGGGTCACAATAGAGTCAGGCATGACTTAGCAACAAAACGACAACAGTAAGTCATATTGGACTGGGGCTCCCACCTTAATGGCCTCATTTTAACTTACACATGTATGCTAAGTTGCTTCAGTCATGTCTGACTCTTTGCAACCCCATGGACTGTATCCAGCCATTGGCAGGAGGGTTCTTAACCACCAATGCCACCTGAGAAGCATTTTAACTTATCTTTTAAAACCTTACCTATAAATACAGCTACATTTTGGGAGTAGCTGGAATTGGGGGGACATTGTTTGGTCCATAACACAGTGTCTATAAGTGAATGAGTAAAAGTCTTTCAGTTGTGTCTAACTCTTTGAGACCCCATGGACTGTAACCTGCCAGGCTGCTCTGTCCATGGAATTCTCCAGGGCAGAATACTGGAGTGGGTAGCCATTCCCTTCTCCAGGAGATCTTCGCAACCCAGGGACTAAATCCAGGTCTCTCGCATTACAGGCAGATTCTTTACCATCTGAGCCATCAGGGAAGCTCCTGGTGTATATAAGTATCTATAAGGTACTTATTAAATATCAGATTCCTTCTCAGCACTTGACAGATTAAGGATTGTTCTAGACTAACAGATCTCAAAATGTGTCCATGGATCTTAAAGTTTAATAAGCTACTTTCAAGGACATTTGTGAGACTCAAACCTTTTTTTTTTTCCCCACAGTAATACTAAGGCAGACATTATTTGCCTTTTTAAGATATTTATTTATTTGGCTTTGTCAGGTCTTAGTTTTCACACTCGGGCTCCTCACTGAGGCACAGGGGCTCTCTAGTTATGGTGCCTGGGCTCAGTAGTTTCTGTACTCAGGCTTAGCTGCCCCATGGCATGTGGGATCCCAGTTTCCTGACCATGATCAAAACCACGTCCCCTGCATTGCAAGGCGGACTCCCAACCCCTGGACCACTAGGGAAGTCCCTTCAACATTATCTTTTGCACTGATGGTGGTAAAGCAATGGTAGGTAAAAATCATCAGCCCCTTAGCACTAGTCAAGGCAGTGGCACCAAACTTTGCTTGTAGTCACTGTATTTTTCAACACCATGCATTCACGGTAAAAACAGTTGTCATTTTCACCTAAGAATGTCCGTGATGAAGTGAGTTATTCTTTTGTTAAATATTTAATTTTGTTAAATCTTGGTGCTTGAATACATGCATTTTTAATATTTTGTGTGATGAAATGGGATACACACTCATGAAGTGTATATGCTTCATACTCAAGTACAATGGGTGTCTTGTGCAGTGAGATGTTGAGCTGAACTAGCGGCAATTTTCATGGAACACCAGCTTACACACTTGTCAACTTTGATTTGATGAAGTTTAACTTGCAGGCAAACAATGAACATTGATTGGGACATTGGTATCTGATGACACTTTTCTTGAAAATGAACAGTGGATCTCTCACTTCAAGGTAGGGGAAAACTATGTTTTTCAGTATTTGTTCAATAAAATTAGAACTATCAGGGGAAAACTGAAATTTTGGAAACTCATACCTGTCATCCTGAGCTTAACAGCTTTCCACTGATGAGTTTCCTAATATGACTGGTGGAGGCGATATTTTAAAATATTATTTTTAGAATATTATATAAGGAAACATGCCAAAATTTGGCAGATCTGCATAACTCATGAAATAATATTTTCCAAATGACCAATGAATAACCAGTTCAAAATCATGCATGGGTGAAAAATTCATTCAAAGAAGAAGATAAGGACTTTCCTGGCAATCCAACGTTTGAGACTTCACCTACCAATGCAGGGTGCAGGTTCGGTCCCTGGTCAGGGAGCTAAGATCCCACATGCCTTGCAGCCAAAAAACCAAAACAGAAACAATATTGTAATAAATTCGATAAAGACTTAAAAAAAATAAAATAAGAAAAACAAAGTAGAAGGTAAACCAGTAGATTTTAAAGTAAAAATTTATTGATTTGTTTTCAGATTGTATATCCTGTTGAGCTTTGGTATAGTATCAAAGAAGAATATCTACAATTATGTGTAAAAACTATTAAAATACACTTCTCTTTTCTAACTACATATCTGTGTGAAGTCATATTCTTCACATACTTCAACCCAAACAATATATCACAACAGCAATTGCAGACAGGTGTGAGAACCCACTGTCTTCCACTAAGCAAGATATTAATTTACAAAAATTCAAAACACCACCACTATTCTTAATATGCTTTTTTTCTGCTTTGGAAAACATAGTTGCTTTTAATAACAACTATGATATTTATGTTACTACATGATGGGTTTATTATTAAGTAAATTAATAAAGATATATTTTAAAACACCTTTTAGCTTCAATTTCTAAGATACCAAATATTTATACATGCCACTAAATAAGATCTCTTTAAGTGTTCTAATTAGCTTTTAAGTGGTTAGTATAAATGTCTCCTGAGTCTCCTCTCCCATCCCCCACAAAATATTGTTATCTGCTGACCTAGATCAGTATTTCCCGAGACACACTGTTGATCATACACGTGACAGTTCTAATGACACAGGAAAACTTTAAGCAATTTTATAATCACAAATTTATTTTTATGGCAAATGATACTGGTTTACCAATTTTCATAATGTTATAAAGTTTTCCTCTTTTCATTCATTTATATTTAAACAATCGGTTTAATGGAAGCACAGAGGTATGGTAAAAAAAAAAAAAAATGGTGATGGTTGTATGTGAATAACTGGAGTGTGGGAAGTCCTGGTTCCCAGAATATGTTTTCAAAAGTGTATATTCTGTGGGCTTGTTTTTTCTAACTTGGGTCTTCTCATTCAACATCTTTACATATTTATTAACAATATGAAGAAACAGAATTTACCTAGAAAGAAAATTATTATCCTTCACATTCAGACCACAAAATTACATCAGAAGCCAGGATAATTAGCTTGACTTGGCTCTCTATGGTAACAATTTTAAGTCTCCCTCCCTCTTATTCTGAGTTTTGTAGACCTAGCTCTAGTTACACAACAAGGAGTATTACTTGGTGAAATAGAGAACGTTACTCCCCAGCTCTTCGACTTTAATCTCACCTACAAGTGATGTCAACCTCTGGGCTTCCTTTGAACCAGGAAACATCCCAAACTCATGCTGTATGCACACTAACTGATACCTCTGCTCACTTTCTGACTCCATGGACAGTGACTTGGGAGCCATTCTTGAGAAACAAGGGACTGTAAGGGGTGGGGTCCTGAAGCCAGCACCAGGAGACCTAGGTTCTTTTCCTGATCCTGGCCTGATTTTGTTCTAAAGTCCTGGGAAAATTTTTGTCCTAAGGCCTGATTTTGTCCTAAGGTCTCCTTACACTTGACTTGGCTTTCCCAGGTGTCACTAGTAGTAAGGAATCTGCTTGCCAATGCAGGAGAGTGAGATGCAGGTTCGATCCCTGGGTCACAAAAATCCCCTGGAGGAGGGCATAGCAACTCACACCAGTATTCTTGCCTGGAGAATCCCCATGGACAGAGGAGCCTGGTGGGCCACAATCCACACAGTCTCAAAGAGTTGGAAATGACTGAAGCGACTCAGCATACACACAGCACAAGCAGGCCTGACCTTCCTTCTCTGCAAAACAAGGGGCTGAACTAAATGATTTTCCAGTTTGAACAGCCAGACTCAGAAGAAGACTAGAAGTCACTTCTAGGGAGCTATGAAGGAATAGAAGCATCCACCCCAGGGAGGTACCGCTCAAGCTGCTGAAAGCTGAAGTCTGCCTTTTAGGACCAGATTCCATTTCTATTTAGACCGTGTGAATCTTATCTTAATGTGTGACTCTGCAATAGCACCAAAATTTAACATAATTAAAGGAAGAGGGTGGACACATCAGACAGGTGACAAGGCCTGGCTGCCTGAGCGCCAGGAACCGTGAATTCTCATCTCGGTGCCACCTCTGTCTTGGGACACATCATGTACCCTTTCTAAAACCTAGACAGCTTCCGGCCAGCAGCCTTAACCCATCTCCCAAGACTGTTGTGAGAAATCATTTCTAAAAACAGCAGCGCACAAGAGTTTACAAAATGAAGTGCTAAACTGAATCCTGGGCAACATGCTGAGTGTTCTTACCCCATTGAGTGAACTAATAAGTATACACTTGCTATTAATTGAAAAGTCCTTAAGAATATAACTACTTAATCAATACAACACCAGCAGCCTGGCTAATTAGCATGAAGCCACAGGCCTGAGACCTGAAAGAAATTAAATTGGTGCTTAATAGAAATTGGACTGTGAGCAAGGAGATTTCTGGAAATGTAAAATACAGCCCACGAGACCAAAGCAGAACCACATTCTGTGCCTTCAGGGCTGGGTGCACAAGGTGATCAGTCAGCATTGTGACACAGGTTACTCATACTAGAGGAGATGTGAGAAGACCAACAAAAATGTGTTCTGTTAGCTCAGGAAATTCTGATATCTTTCTGAAGACTGACTGATAAAATGTGCTTTCATAATGAACTTGAGAAGATATTTTACAAAGAAAAAAAAAAGGCTGCTATTATTATTCAAAACAAATTTACCTTTTTAAATAAGTTCATTCAAACTAAGCAATTTAAGAATTAACTAGAGAGAGGTAGGGAAAGGGATTAGGAAGAGAAAGACAGAATGATTAGTTTATTTAGATGCTAGTTTGTTTTTTTCCTCTAAGTCCTGTATGAGGCTTAGCAGGAGAATTGCAATACCAATGGGGATGGAGGTGTGTGTTTGTATGCATACAACACCCACACAGAAATCAGGAAAGGAAAGCAGCTGGAATAGTCAATTGAGCTAGTCCTCTCTGAAGAGTTGCAGTCATTCCTGCAACTGCCAGTTGGTTTTCCTACTAACCTTTTCTTGATGATGAAAGCTAGTCATAGCAGTCTTTAGGACAGCCTCCTTTAAGGAAGTGTTTCAGTGCTGACTGAAGAAAAGGCCTGAATGAATGAATTGTAAGATTTTTTGTCATATCCATGTTCCTCTGTCCTCCTTCTCTGCCTGCCTTGCACATCTTGCAAACCCAGCAGCAGTCCATCCTCCTAGGACAGCAGTAGGCTGCCTTGATTGGCCTGTGTTCTTTTGCCTGATACAAAGGTTTAGTCTTGGTCAGATTTCTCTGCCTCATTTCCATGGAGTTAAGCTAAATGACAATCTGGCACTCTGTCTTGTCTCTCGGAGTTAGCAGAAATGGCAGCTCCACAGAGACCTATCTGAAGGGAGAAGACACTTTTTGCTAGAACCAGCCTACCCAAACATTTCTTACTCCACAGGTCATCAGTAAAGTATTAATGACTTAAAGATGTACAAGTTCCCAAACAGGCTCTGCCTTCCAGGTTTGCCCTCTAGTGTTGTGTATGTGTGTGTGTGTGCACACATGCGCACTTAGTCATTCAGTTTTGTCCAATTCTTTGCAACCTCATGGACCCTGGCAGGTTCCTCTGTGCATGGGATTCTCCAGGCAAAAACACAGGAGTGGGTTGCCATTCCCTTGTCTAGGAAATATTCCTGACCCAGGGACTGAATCCATGTCTCCTGCGTTGCAAGCAGATTCTTTACCATCTGAGCCACCAGGGAAGCCCAGAGTACTTTGTATCTACAGGCAAATATAACATAGAAAACAGTCTCTAAATTAAGTTATCCCAGGGTCTGGGCCATCTATACACAGGTTTGAGAACATAAAGAAAGCAGGGTATCCTTTCCAACATCTACTTCACCCAACCACAGGAGGATCAATGACCATCTAGTTGATTTGTTGACAGGGTACATTTCTTCTGCCTGTTATTCCACTGCTGCTGCTGCTGCTGCTAAGTCTCTTCAGTCGTGTCTGACTCTGTGCGACCCCATAGACGGCAGCCCACCAGGCTTCCCCGTCCCTGGGGTTCTCCAGGCAAGAACACTGGAGTGGGTTGCCATTTCCTTCTCCAATGCATGGAAGTGAAAAGTGAAAGTGAAGTCACTCAGTCGTGTCCGAGTCTTCGCGACCCTATGGACTGAAGCCTACCAGGCTCCTCCACCCATGGGATCTTCCAGGCAAGAGTACTGGAGTGGGTTGCCATCAAACAGCAATTCTCTGCCACTTGTAAAGCTGTGGCAAAGAAAACAGAACTCAGGGGGAAGAGGAGAACGAGAAGAGAACCAAATTCTGTATCAACCAAGTCTGCACACAAAGCTCTCCATGGAAAGCTTGGTTCTTTTATGGGTGTTTAATAAGGATAATTCTAACAGCTGTTACTCTGACACTACTTGTTGGCATTGAAAAATATGCCAGAAACTGTAATACAGACCAGAGATGAAACTTTCATTTTTCCCAAGTGTCGTGTGTTCTCTTTTGAAACCTAGTACTTTGCCAACAAAGGTCCATCTACTCAAGGCTATGGTTTTTCCAGTAGTCATGTATGGATGTGAGAGTTGGACTATAAAGAAAGCTGAGCACTGAAGTATTGTTGCTTTTGAACTGTGGTGTTGGAGAAGATTCTTGAGAGTCCCTTGGACTGCAAGGAGATCCAACCAGTCCATCCTAAAGGAAATCAGACCTGAATATTCATTGGAAGGACTGATGTTGAAACTGAAACGCCAATACTTTGACCACCTAATGTGAAGAACTAACTCATTTGCAAAGACCCTGAAGCTGGGAAAGATTGAAGGCGGGAGGAGAAGGGGACGACATAGGATAAGATGATTAGATGGCATCACCAACTCAATGAACATGAATTTGACCAAATTTCAGGAGTTGGTGATGGACAGGGAGGCCTGGCGTGCTGTAGTCCATGGGGTCGCAAAGAGTCAGACACGACTGAGTGACTGAAGTGAATTGAACCCACAAATGATAACTTAATTCCTTGAGCAACAGAAAATAAGTTAAAGTTAGAATTAATGTCCAGTTCACTAAAATGCACTGAATGGCTAAACATGGGATGCAAAATTATCTAAGTTAGAGAAAACAACGTACTTCTGTGTAATACTTGAAAGAAGACAAATTATTTGCTAAAAATACTACCTCAGGCACATCGAGTTTTGCCAGAGGGGTGAAGGCGGTGAGTAGGTCACCTGGGAATTTTTGTCTTCCTTCAGTCAAATGTTCTCTAAAACAGTATCCTGATCAAACCGCCACTCTAACATCAGAAAAAAAAAAATGTCAAAACCAAAAGAAGAATTCCTAAAAGTTAGGAAATTGAATGTTTATTTTTGCTATTGTGTTCATACTAAATAGGAACATGAAAGAAGTCTTTCACCCAGCAGCTGCATCTAATTAAATATGAAGCTCCCCAAAGAGGAGTGAACAGGATGTGATGAGGAGCCGAGAAACAGGGATGCTAATATTTTGTGAGGCATCTGGTATTGTTCTACCACCTAGAAATCTAAGAATCAAATTAGCAGATTCAATTCTGCCAGAGTGATTGAATTATTGTCAAAAGGATTTTGCAAAGCAGTCTCCTCCTTCTCAACATCTGCTTTACCTACTCATCCAGCGAAGGACCAGAAATGACCATATATTTGATTTGTCGAAAAGGGTACATTTTGCCAGTTGCTGGTTGGTCCAGCTATATCCTGCACCTTTTATCATAAAGGTCTTGGGTTATTGAATCAGTCAACAGAGAACTCAAACTAGTGTACCCGTACGTCCACATAGAGGTGATTTAAAGATTTTATTTGATTCATAAAATGTTGAATCATCAAATTTTTACATATTTTATAAATATGTTAAAATTGTGTAATGATTTCAGGCAAACAGGCAAGCATTCTCACCAGCAAATCGATAAAAGTAGTCCGTAAAAAAAATTTTTTTTTTTTTTTAGCCATGAAAGAAAGAGTGATAAGGATTATCCTAATGTTCTACTTGGACTTTCCTGGTGGTTCAGTGATAAAGAATCTGTCTGCAATAGGAGAGACCTGGGTTCAATCCCTTGGTCAGGAAGATACCCTAGTGGAGGGCATGGCAACTCCAGTATTCTTGCCTGGAGAATCCCACGGGCAGTCCATGGGTTCGCAAGAGAGTCAGACATGACTTAGCGACTAAATAATGACAACAATGTTCCACTCAGAGCCTTTTAATCTGCTTGAGAAGTATCATTAAACCTAAAAAATTGCAGTGGTTACTACCAAGGACTGCTGTCATCCTTGCTGTACCATTAAAATCAGAGGACAGATTGCTGGGCAAAATCTGTTAGGCAAAAAAGCTCAAGTGAAAAGTTGCCAAGGATGGGACTTGCCAAAGTCTTGGGAGAGGTAAGGAATGAAAAAGTATTTATTTGTCCTGGATGGATATGTGCACTTTGGCCTTTTCATGAAGTCATTTCTCTTCCCTCCAATCAAAATGGAAACTAGAGTTCCAGCGTACATCAACCATACTGGATTCAAAGACAACTGACTGGAATCTGACCAGTAAGGATGTGGCTTGTGTAGCTCAAATTTGTGACGGTGCATCTGCTCTGAGCGGTGTCTTGACTGGAAGCCAGGAGCTCTTCCGTCAGCCACATCCATATGCTGTGCATGTGTTTGCTGCTACGCACATTTTTTAATTTTAGCTCTTGTGGGTACATGTTCTACACTTTCTCCCTGTACGTGATTTTCTCAAATATGCTTTAGAAAATACACACAATCTTTTCAAAGTCTTTGCTGACTCACTGGGGGTTCTTTTGAACGTTTTCCTTTGGAAAGCCTTGAGCTAAGTAGTCAAAAGTGTACAACTGAAACTACTCTTTGTCTACTAAAAAAATCAAAACGTACTGCTTAATCTAATGCAGCTATTATGTGATGACCCATTAGAAAGTGTCTTTTCTTTCTGTCTAGCAGCAAATTATAGCACTTTTTTGGTGGACTATAAATTGGTGAGAAAAGATAGGGAGACACTCATCCTAGCCAGAGTGAGTTAGTTGCTCAGTCTTGCCTGACTCTTGGCGACCCCATGGACCGTAGCCAGCCAGGTTCCTCTACCCATGGAATTTTCCAGGCAAGAATAGTGGAGTGGGTTGCCATTTCCTTCCCCACTAGCCAGTGTGGGATCAGCCTATTTATTAGTCTTCCAAACATTTTGCATCTTAAATTTTAGCCAATGGACAGCACCGATTTCAGTACTGCACTTGTCAGTACTGCCCCAGAAGTGTCTCCTTGAAGCCCATGATTTAGGAGATGGAGACTCAGACATTTCTGGTTAAAAATTCAAGCAACTATGTTACCCAGTAGATTAGCCTCCATTGCTCTCTTTTCAAATAGGTGAGTAATGAATCAACTCATCACCTGGTCAGGCATTCTTAGAACAAGATTGAGAAATACGAACTCCATTGGTTGGCTGCAGCATTCCTGGAGGCCTGGGCTTTCATCCAGTGAACATTTATCATCTTTTTGTACCTCAGAAAACAATAAGTCTTCATAACTGTGGATGTTTATAAATACGTTCTTACTTAGCATTTAAATGAGCACTCTCAAAACATTCGATCTGTATTTCACGTGACCCTGAAATCAAAGTTCAATTTTCCTTCTCCTATATAGGTAGGTAAGATACTTGTGCTTTCATCTGACTGTTTATAAATTCTTTCTTTCATTTTGATTTTTTATATCTTCTTATTTTACTTTCTCCATAGCGTCTATGCTCTTATGCATACAGAAAGCATTCTTAATTAGTACCAAGCTTGAGATTTGGGAAATAACATTGATGGCTTCTGAATTTGTTTTCCTCTAATATTTTAAATCATTTGAAAACTGCATCTAATAATGTAGTGTGAAATACAGAATCTGCATTTTTAGTATTTGTTTATATTCTTAACTGCTCTCAGACACCCTTTAAAACACAGACTACATCAAACTTGTCAAAGGAATTAGGAGTGTTATTTGAAAAGTTGATACTTTTAGAGTGAGTGACGGCAAAATAACTGAATGACAGCAACATAATTGATTAATTCAATAAATTCAGCCTATAAAATAAGCCCATTTGGAATATTCTATGGAATAGACATCTAAATATTTCATGTTCAGCCAATCATCTGATCATCAGCAATGAATTAAAGGAGAAAAATAACCCTTAAGAAATGGCTTTGTAAAGCATATTTCTAGATGTCTTCCCCGAGGAGGAATAATCTTTTATTCAATCTGGCTGATATCTTTAGGGTCACTGCATTTGATGAAATGATGAAAGAAAAAAAAACATGGGATTTTACCCAAGGCTGGGAGCCACGGAGAACTACACCCTGAGACTGGACACACAACACACTTCCTGAATCTTTCTTAAGGCTACTCTATAAACTCAAACATTTTCAAAGTAGCATTCAGAGGAGTATGAGACATCACATGCCTGACTAATAGTGCATTCCTGTAGGGTCTAGTGACTCCCCGCTCTGCTTCCCACGTCAGACATAAACCCACAGTGCAGACATTAACAGCCTGGCCACCTCCTCTGCTCCTGAAACAGTAGTAACACTGTGTATTTTCCTGTGATAAAGGGAGAGAGACCAAGTTATCATCCACTTGACAATCTTATCCAGCTAGCAGGAAGCCATTCCATTTCTCTAAACATTCACAAACATTTGGTCTTATTCCACATCCACCTAAAACTTAGCCTTTTTTCTCCTACCAAGGAGAGCACATTTTCATTTAATGCTAACCTTGTTCCTGTGATGGCTCCATGTCCAACCCACCCAGCCAGTCACAGAGTCCTAACTCTCTTTGCTCCTAATTTCTCCCATCCACTCCCTTGTCTCTGTGCCCACTGCATGCATGCATGCTAAATTGTTTCAGTCATGTCCGTGCTAGTAAAGTAATGCTCAAAATTCTCCAAGCCAGGCTTCAGCAATATGTGAACCGTGAACTCCCTGATGTTCAAGCTGGTTTTAGAACAGGCAGAGGAACCAGAGATCAAATTGCCAACATCTGCTGGATCATGGAAAAAGCAAGAGAGTTCCAGAAAAACATCTATTTCTGCTTTCTTGACTATGCCAAAGCCTTTGACTGTGTGGATCACAATAAACTGTGGAAAATTCTGAAAGAGATGGGAATACCAGACCACCTAACCTGCCTCTTGAGAAATCTGTATGCAGGTCAGGAAGCAACAGTTAGAACTGGACATGGAACAACAGACTGGTTCCAAATAGGAAAAGGAGTACGTCAAGGCTGTATATTGTCTCCCTGCTTATTTAACTTATATGCAGAGTACATCATGAGAAACGCTGGACTGGAAGAAACACAAGCTGGAATCAAGATTGCCGGGAGAAATATCAATAACCTCAGATATGCTGATGACACCACCCTTATGGCAGAAAGTGAGGAGGAGCTAAAAAGCCTCTTGATGAAAGTGAAGGAGGAGAGCGAAAAAGTTGGCTTAAAGCTCAACATTCAGAAAACGAAGATCATGGCATCCGGTCCTATCACTTCCTGGGAAATAGATGGGGAAACAGTGGAAACAGTGTCAGACTTTATTTTGGGGGGCTCCAAAATCACTGCAGATGGTGACTGTAGCCATGAAATTAGAAGACGCTTACTCCTTGGAAGAAAAGTTATGACCAGCCTGGATAGTATATTCAAAAGCAGAGACATTACTTTGCCAACTAAGGTCCGCCTAGTCAAGGCTATGGTTTTTTTGACACCTTCAAGGTAGCGCAAATCCCTTGGTATGACTGCAGCGCCCTCCCCAGTCTCCACTTAGCTTCAGTGATTTTCTACCTGTGACGGCTAATTTTATGGCGA
This sequence comes from Oreotragus oreotragus, assembly GCA_006410675.1. Taxonomy (NCBI): domain Eukaryota; kingdom Metazoa; phylum Chordata; class Mammalia; order Artiodactyla; family Bovidae; genus Oreotragus; species Oreotragus oreotragus. Next base: position 52,716 of record SJYX01004492.1, read on the forward strand.
TTTGACTAGGTCATGAGACACCTAGCTATTCGGTTAAACATTACCTCTAGAAGTGTCTATGAGGATGTTTCAGAATCACATTTGAATTGGTTGACTGAATGAAGCAGATTGCCCTCCCCAGTATAGGTGGGCATCATCCAATCTGTTGAGGGCCTGATTTGAGCAAAAAAGCAAAAGGAGGGAGAATTCTCTGCCTGACTGCTTGAGATATGACATTGATCTTCTGCCCTGAGATGAGGACTTATACCACTGGCACTCCTAAAGTACAGGACTCAGACTGGAACTACACCCAGTGGCTTCCTGGGTCTCCAGCTCCCAAATCACAGACTGTTGGCCTTCTTGGTCTCCATCAGGTGAGAAAATCCTCACCCCGCCTTTCCCTCTTGCACACACATGCCCACAGTTATGTTTCTTTGCAGAACCCTGACTAACATGCTACCTGAACTCTGTAAACCTTCTGTAGGAAATGACATGGAGTTTCTTGAATTTGTTCTTATTCTTCTGGGCTGTTGTACATACTGTTTTCTCTCCCTTCGGTACTCTTTATTCCACTCCCCACTTTCCAAACCTCCCTGCTTTCACTTGACTGACACCGACCTGGCATTCAAGAGTCTGCTCTAAAAAAAAAAAAAAAAAGGAGTCTGCTTTGTCCTGTTCTCTGACTCAGCACCTAGGCATCCTTTTATCATCTCACTGTGGTATGCTGTTATCATCTCTGCTCACCGGAGCCTCTCGTATGGTTTCTAAGATAGTAGCTGCTAACCCATAATGAGTTTTCAGTATGTCTAGAGCAGGGGCCCACAAACTCTAGCCTCTATGTCAAATTCTACCCTCCTCTTGTTTTATAAATAAGGTTTTGTTGGAACACAGCCATGCTTATTGATTTCTGTGTTATCTGTGGCTGCCTTTGCACTATAATGGTGGAACTGAGTGGATATGATAGAGATCATATGGTCCACGAGTATAAAATATTTGAAGAAAGTGAAGTCGCTCAGTCGTGTCTGACTCTTTGTGACCCGTGGACTCTAGCCCACCAAGCTCCTCCGTCCATGGGATTCTCCAGGCAAAAATACTGGAGTGAGCTGCCATTTCCTTCTCCAATAAAATATTTACCATCTGGCAAAAGAAAAAGTTTGTCAATTGCTAGTCTAGCACATAAAACCAAGAATCAACTACATTTAATATTTGATTACCAAGGGCAATGTGTGCTAGAAGTCAGTGAATTTGTTCCAAGGAGACCTTTGTCAGTGAATTAATCGTCATTGTTATATATTAAGTGGGAATTGGCAAAGATGTTTTAAAATAACAATTCCCAGTGGTAGTAAGGGTACAGGAAACAGACACTCTCACCCACTGCTGCTGTGAGTGTAAATTAGTACCTTATTTCTGGAGATCAATTTGACAGTATGTTTCCAAAGCATTAAAATACTGCATAACCTTTGTTCCAGAAATTTCATTCCTAGGGATTTACCCTAAGGAGTAATTAGAGATATGCACAAGAGGTACTGGCTTCCCAGAGAGTCCAATGGAAAATAATCCACCTGCAATGTAGGAGACACAGGAAAGGTGGGTTTGGTCCCTGGGTTGGGAAGATGTCTTGGAGAAAGAAATGGCAGCCCATTCCAGCATTCTTGCCTGGAGAATCCCATGGACAGAGGAGCCTGGTGGGCTATAGTCCATGAGTCACAAAGAGTTGGACAGGACTGAGGGACTAAGCACAAGAGGTACTACCATCTCACTGGAGCATTATTTCCAATATGGAGAAATTATACCAATTAAATATCACCTAAATAGCTAACAGAAGAAAAAACTGGTTAAATAAATTATGTCCACAGCCTAGGAAATTAGTGTAGCCCTTTCAAATCATAGAACTCATATGAATGTAGGGAAATGCTCACAATATACTGCTAAGAGGGAAAAGAAAGTTTTAAAACTGTAAGTAAAGTATGATGCCATTTTTATTTTTTAAATAGTATATGTAACCCTTGCACAGAAAGAAAAAGCCTGAAAGGAAATAAGCATGAAGGTTAATAGGAATTATCTCTATTATGTCTGGTATTTATTTTCTTTGTTGTTCATCTCCAAATTTTCAATTTTCTACAATAAATCTATATTATTTTGACAAGTGTAGTTTTTTTAGAAAGAAAAACATGCAGTTCTCCCTTTCCCTATGATTTGGAAAATTTTTCACTTTTAAAAATTAGATAATTTCCAATTAAGAGGGCAAAATTAAAAATGCCCTATCAAAATAGAGGTCAGGAGCTAAGAAATACCTTCTCCCCCACTCACCTCCACATTAAGAGGATTAACACAGCTCAGCTGGAACACTGACCAAGAGGAGGAAAAACGCTCCCTTGGGCATATCAGTATTGGGGTAATTTATCACCTAAGGTCAACCACCATGAAGATTAAATAAATATCAGTGGCCCAAAAGGTTGAAATCTGTAAACTTTCAGTGGTATAGGAAAGGATGAGCTGTTCACTTGATTTCAAGCAACTGGTTTTATTGATTTTTTTCCCTTCACTTTCAGCTAGATATGAAGTATTATATAGACACAATGTTTGAAAACAGCCTCACACATAGTCGACCCTCCAAGGGACAGTGAAAGTTAGAATTTAATGGGCCAAACTATGATGAATGACGTGTGTATGGTGTCAGGTAGAGATGGGGAGTACTATGAGAGCAGATGGAATTTTCTAATTAATAAATCCATGGACTTTTTCTTCTGTGGGTGAAAACTTGTATAGCCTTGATTTTAAAACTGTGGTGGCTTTTTAATTGTGGTGTTGGAGAAGACTCTTGAGAATCCCTTGGACTGAAGGAGATCCAACCAGTCCATCCCAAAGGAAATTAGTCCTGAGTATTCATTGGAAGGACTGATTTTGAAGCTGAAACTCCAATACTTTGGCTGCCTTATACCAAGAGCTGACTCATTTGAAAAGACCCTGAGGCTGGAAAAAATTGAAAGAGGGAGGAAAAGGGGACGACAGAGGATGAGATGGTTGGATGGCATCACCGACATGATGGACATGAGTTTGGGTGAACTTCGGGAGTTGGTGATGGACAGAGAGGCCTGGCTTGCTGCAGTCCATGGGGTCACAAAGAGTCGGACACAACTGAGTGACTGAACTGAACTCAACTGATTTTAAAATCTGGTTGAAAAATCGGTTGCTATTTTCCAAATCCTTATTTGTGCTAAATCAGCACCCCCACCGCATGGACCGGGCTCTCCACATTGCCTCCTATTTCCTGTTCCTTGCTCTACCCTTCACTTCTCTACTTTCTCTTTCTAAAATGTACTTATAACTGTGGCTTGTGAAGACGGACAAAGGTAGGGTTTCTCAAACTGTGATCCAGATATCAGATTCACCTGAAGCGCTTGTTTCAAATGTAAAACCTCAGACACGACCCCAGGCACACCAAGTCAGAATCTCTGAGGCTGGGTCCAAGGATCTGTACCAGCATCAAGATCCTCATTGTCAAGCTCCTGCATATTAAACAGGGACTTCCTCAGTAGTCCAGTGGCTGAGACTCTGCACTCCCAATGAAGGGAACCCAGGTCCAATCCCTGAACGGGGAACTAGCTCCCACAAGCCCAAGGTCATAGATCCTACATGCCGCAACTAAGATCCAGAACAGCCAAATAAAATTTAAAAAGAAAAAAATGTTTTCTAAAAATAAAAAAAAGATAATTTGAGAACCTCTGGGTCAATGAGTACTAGCATTTCTGAATAGAATCATTTTCACTAAGACTTTGGTGAGATAAAATGACTCAAAACATAAATGTAAAGGCTAAAATGTCAAGGACTGATAAGGAAGCTTTTTTACTGAGGGGGTGGTATCTCTTGACTTACTCTTTTTCCCACCCCTAAAAGCCACATCAGTCTACCTTCAGTTAAGAGAAGCAATCATTCTCTTAAGGAGAACAGGATGGGTCCAAGAAAAAATTAAATTGTAAAGCCATATTAATTGTGCATATCTTTAAGAATTCTTCACTCTTGGAGTACTTGATATTTACATTTCCCCTCTGTTTTTAAGCCCTAAAATATCTGTTTTAAGTTCTGGAAGGATTATTATTTACTTTACTACCCTACTTCTTTATTTGTATTTATAAATTTATTCCTTAATCAATCCACCCTTCAGAAAAACCTTTTCACTGAAATAATACCTTGACTGGGATCACTGATTGGAGTTTTGTCTTTAAAACCTAATTTGAATGAATGTGTTGATAGCTGGATAAAGCATGGCATTAAATTTGAGGGAGCAGTATCCTTGTTTTTTCAGTCTGATATTTGGTGATGAGCAAAAAGGGATCTCTGCTGGGGAGAAATAATCTGTCATTCTCCTTACATTTGCATTCTTACCCACATCAATTTCAAGTGCAGTAATTACAACTCTGCAACTATATTCTCAACCTCAGTCTATATTTCTGGGGAGGAGATATAAAGTATTATAGTGCTGCATTATTTTAAATTGTCAGTAGATTTCGTTTTTGACTCCTGTGCAATAACCTTTATCTAGCCACCATCTTAATCTTCATGGTTACGAAGGTGAGCTATTGCTCATCATGAATATGATGGCTGACAAGGTAAAGACTTCTGAGTTTGATCTTAACAGAAGTTGAAAGATATTCATCAGACTCTTGCCTCTCTAAGGTTCTGCAGTGGATAACAAAACTGTGAAATGCTATGTTTGAAAGACTGAAGATTGACAAGCTCACAGCTATTTCCATTTTCTTCGTTCAGAGGACATTTTGGTATTGCTCTGACAGAAACATCTCTGCAAATGAGGGTATCATAAAAGCTTTGGCTAATAAACTGCAGTGCTTCCAGACCCCCAGGTCAGACTGAAGCACTACAGTTTCCATTGCCATGTAAATGTGACAGGCTGTGATGGGAGCTTTAGCTGTTCATCCCTGAGTTATAAATTCATCCTTGCTGAAAACACTGCATTAATAGGATTCTACTTGTATATATGTATGTAGATATGTTCTGTCTCTGTGTGTGTGATCACTAAAAGGATGGTATTAAAAAGGAATGGTGGTACTCAAACACTATTCATATCACATGTTGTAGCATATAAGAACTTTCAAACATTGTGAACTCCATGACATGTTAAGTACATGATCAAGGATGTGTGTGTGTGTGTGTGTGTGTGTGTGTGTGTGTGTGTGTGTATTTGAGAAATGTTTTAAAAATCCAGACATCTAACACTAACAAATGTTTTTCTGGTCCTCTACTAGGAAAAGGAAAAGGCAATTTTCTGATTTCTTGCTTTTGCCCCTGGATATATATATATACAATGGACTTTTGGGAATTTTGTTGTAAATTAAGCCTTCTATAGAGAGCCATCAGGTCTTAGAAAATGCTGTTGAAGTGGGAGCAGGTAGTGCCCTAATACGTATATTCAATCAAAAATGAGATGAAATTGAGAAGTCTCTATGGCTTTTTAAAATTGAAGAAAGTAGGGAGGCACATTGAGATAGGAGTGGTGATGGTAGAGAACTTAGAACTTGAGCTCTTTGAGTTCTGATATTCTAACATGTGCTTGCCAGCAGGAGCCCCAAAACTTACAGAAATAGCTTAACCAGTAAACAGCTATCAATACAGACTCAGAGTAAACTTGACAGACAGGATGCCAGCTCAAGACAAATAAAACTAAATTTAACAGGCTATAAAGTATTATATTTAGTTTCAAAAAATCAATTAAATAAATACAAGCTGGAAGAGACTTGACTAAATGGCCATTCACTGGAAGGATCAGCTCAGTTCAGTCACTCAGTCGCGTCTGACTCTTTGTGACCCCATGAATCGCAGCACGCCAGGCCTCCCTGTCCATCACCAACTCCCGGAG
>SJYX01004493.1:0-76560 GCA_006410675.1 Oreotragus oreotragus
TGCTTTTTAATATGCTGTCTAGGTCTGTCATTGCTTTTCCTTCAAGGAGCAAGCATTTCTTAATTTCATGGCTATAGTCACCATCTGCAGTGATTTTGGAGCCCAAGAAAGTAAAGTCTGTCACTGTTTCCATTGTTTCCCCATGTATTTGCCATGGATGGGACCGGATACCATGATCTTCATTTTTTGAATGTTGAGTCTTAAGCCAGCTTTTTCACTCTCCTCTTTCATCTTCATCAAGAGGTTCTTTAGTTCCTCTTAGTTTTTTGCTAAGGGTGGTGTCATCTGCATATCTGAGGTTATTGATATTTCTCCCAGCAATCTTGATTCCACCTTGTGCTTCATCCAGCGTGACATTTATCATGATATACTCTGCATATGCTAAATAAGCAGGATGACTCCTTTCCCAATTTTGAACCAGTCTATTGTTCCATGTCCAGTATTAACTGTTACTTCTTGACCTGCATACAGGTTTCGCAGGAAGCAGATTAAGATGGTCTGGTATTCCCAGCTCTGTAGTAGTTTTCCAGATTGTTGGGAACTACATAGTCAAAGGCTTTGTCAATGAAGCAGATGTTTTTCTGGAACTCTGTTGCTTTTTCTATGATCCAACAGATGTTGGCAATTTGATCTCTGGTTCTTCTGCCTTTTCTAAATCCAACTTGAACATCTCAAAGTTCTCAGTTCACATACTGTTGAAGCCTGGCTTGAAGAATTTTGAGCATTACTTTACTAGCGTGTGAAATGAGTGCAATTGTGCGGTAGTTTGAGCATTCTTTGACATTGCCTTTCTTTGGGACTGGAATGAAAACTGACTTTTTCCAGTCCTGTGGCCATTGCTGAGTTGTCCAAATTTGCTGGCATATTGCATGCAGCCCTTTTACAGCATCATCTTTTCAGATTTGAAATAGCTCAGCTGGATTTCCATCACCTCCACTAGCTCTGTTCATAGTGATGCTACCTAAGGCCCACTTGACTGCACACTCCAAGATGTCTGTCTCTAGGTGAGTGATCACACCATCACTTTAAGATCTTTTTTGTATAGTTATTCTGTGTATTCTTACCACCTCTTCTTAATCTCCTCTACTTCTATTAGGTCCACACCTTTTCTGTCCTTTATTGTGCCCATCTCTGCATGTATGTACATGTGTAAACACACACACACACAAGATCTCTCCTCCAAATGATGAAAATATGTTATTTTTATTTTTAAGAAGCGAATATGTTATTTTTATTTTTAAGAAGCGAATATGTTATTTTTATTTTTAAGAAGCGAATATGTTATTTTTATTTTTAAGAAGCGAACAAAAGAGGTACCCGCAGCAGCCCACTTTCACCTGATGTCAGGAGAGGACTCAGCCAAGCTATTCACAGGTAAGTGCGACGAGGCATGGCAGGGCCCCCAGCTGCTCAGCAGACGGAAGGAGACCTTCTGAACTTGGCATGAAAGGATATGGGGTTTTGTAACTTTCTTTTCTTTGTGCCTTTCAAGATGATCTCCCAGTATTTCTTTTTTAGGTGTCAGTCTGGCATATTACAGTGATTAATTTTTGAACGTTAAATCCAATATGAGCTGCTGAGATAAATCCTACCTGCATCACTATCCTTTTAAATTGCTACTCTACTTTGCTTCAAGGTCAGGGTCTTTACAGCCACATTCATGTGGGAACTGTGTGGCTTTTCAGCATGACCTTCTCTGATTACAGAACCCAGGTAACCCTGCCTCAAGGACAGAGGGGAAGCTTGTGTATGACGGATGCTCCCCACTCTTTAAGGGATGGTAGAAATCACCAGTGAGGACACCAGGGACTGAAGGCTTCTTTGTGTCAAGATTTTAATTAAAAATTCAATTTCTTTAATAGGACTTCCCTGGTGGCTCAGATGGTAAAGCATCTATCTACAATGAAGAAGACCCCGGTTTGAGCCCTGGGTTGGGAAGATCCCCTGGAGAAGGAAATGCCAATCCATTCCAGTACTATTGCCTGGAAAACCCCATGGACAGATGAGCCTGGTAGGCTACAGTCTGTAGGGTCGCAAAGAGTCGGACATGCCTGAGCGACTTCACTTAATAGACACAGGGTTACTCGGGTGATCCATTTCTTCTTCAGTGAGCTTAGGTAATTTGTGTCTTTTAAGGAATTTGTCCATCTTATCTAAGTTGTCAAAGTTATTGGCATAAAAGTGTTCATATGCCAGTTGAATTGTTGTTTCCAGAACAACACTGCAGATCCGAGTGTCAGGTCTATGAAAAAGGTACGGTGCAATTTTGGGGATTCCCCCAAAAGGACATGGTGGTGCTGTGGTTAAGACTCCGCACTCCCGACACAGGGCCCAGGTCCCACTCCCGGTCAGGACGCTAGACCCCACATACTGCAACTGAAGATCCTGCATGCCACAACTAAGGCCCAGTGCAGCCAAATAATTTTTTTTTAAAGGACATCACACATAATAGATGTCAACAGAAGCCAGGTTGCTGCCTGCAAGGGCTGATCCCAGGCCCGTCAGCCATCACCTCCAAGGCCCAGGACCTGCTACTGGCAGGGGTGGCTCCTGGACCTATGGTGCGCTGTTGGGAGAATGTAAGACACCACAGCCACTGGGAAGATCCACAAAAAGCCCAACTCCTAATTACCATGTGACCCCACAAGTCCACTCCTGAGCACACACCCTCCACGCAAATGAGAGCAGGGTTCCAAAGAGTTATTTGCTCTTTCATGTTCACAGCAGCGCTACTCATAAGAGTCAAAACATGGACACAACCCAAGTGTCCATCAACAAATGAATGGATGACAAAAGGTGGTTTACCTATACAACAGAATATTCATCATTCAGCCTTAAAAAGGAAGGAAATCCTGCAATATGCCACCACACGGGATTTTGAGGAACAGAGAACATTGAGGACATTATGCTCAGTGAGGCAGCCAGTCACAGAAAGACAGATACTGTAAGATTCCTCGGATATGAGGTCCTTGGAAGAGTCAAAGCCACAGAGAGAGACAGTAGATGGGATGACAAAGGGCCATTTTTAACTCTGGCATCATAGTCCCTCCCAGCCCGCCTCCTTCCCTGGCAGGATGGCCCTTCTCTCTGGACAAGGAGGAGCACAAAGAGGTCCTCGCGAAGGCGATCCCTGCAAGGGAGCCGGGAAGGGGCTGCCCCCAGCTGCTCCTTCTGTGCTGGAACTGGGGCGACAGAGCCAGGAGCAAGCTGGGTGCTCTGGGTGAGGAAAGGACCTTGGGGAGGGGCCGAGGACACCCCGCCCTCCCCCAGCGCACCTCCTCTGCTCCATTCCTTTTGTGAAGAGCACTGCGCTGACAGCAGTGAGAAGCAGCAAGCCCTTCTCAACGCGAGGCAGGCACATTTACTGTGCTGACTGCTGACATCTGGTCCTTTTCCTTCTGTGAGGCCACACCCACTTCTCACAATCACAGCCCCCAGGCTCCTCCAGGGACACGCAGTGCAGGGACCTCCTCACACGCCACCAGCAACAAGCACATCCACAACCTTGGGTCCCAAAGACCCCTCCACAGCCCCACTCCCCCCACAGGAACACTCGCCACACACACCCTCACACCCCACTCACACATACCCCCCACACACACACCCGCTCACATAAACACAACACACACATCCACACACCCCCTCCACACACACACCCTCACATAAACACACCCCACCCACTCCATACACACAGCCACAGCCCGCTGCCGGGTTTAATGAAGGAGAGACTGTGGGTCTCACTGCAACTTCCAGCCCCACACCACAGGCCCCTGTGAACAGCGGGGCTGCAGCCTCTGGGCTCTTGCCCATGTCACAGGGGCTTCACACCCACATCCACTCCCATTCCCCGTGTCTACAGGTGTGCAGATCAGTGACGACACAGGCAGCAGTGCACATGTGCCTCGGTCTTGGGACCAGGTTTCCAGGTCAGGCTGGCAGTGGGCCCCTGGGAGCAACCTGGGTGAGACCTTTCCCTCTGGCCCTCCCCACGGGCCTCCCAGAGAGGCTCTGCTTCAACCAAGTGGGTGTTCTGTTCAGAAAGGTCAGACTGCAGCAGCTGGAGGTTCAGCTCTGCTGTGGACCAGTAGAGGCCTGTGTGGACATTCTCTGAACTTCGTCTCTCAAAGCAAGAGCACCCAGGCCCAGAGGCTTCTGTGCTGGGGACAGGCCCCCCACACACTCACTCCACACTGGTCTCAGAAGGTGATGCTCTGAAAGCCCAAGAGGTGAAGAAGAAAGGATGTCTTGAACACAGAGAACCAGACTACCCGACACCTAGGCATCTTCTCGATGAGTCACCACCATAACTACTGTGACATGGCACCGCTCGCAGCCGACTTAACAACCATCACAAGTGCCAGACTTCCCATGTGTGCGCTGAGGGGCCGAGCAGAACAGAGGAAAAGAATTAATCCACCAAGAACTCTAAGTGGAGTGAGAAACTTCAGGATAACTATTTAAAAAAAAAAAATCAAATGTCAACGAACAGTGAATGGAGATCTTGGTCTGCCCTGAAAACTGAACACAGGGTTAGGAGGCCGCTGGGCTGAAGAAACGTGGCCTGGACGCGGGTGGGCGGAGGCCAGCCGTCCCCAGTGCCCAGCATCAGCGGCTGCTGCGTGGTGCTGGCCTAGGTCCCGGTGATGTGCGGTGCGTACCCTTGCACTTACAGAAGTGGGAACCGAGGTAGAGGGTAAACGAGGTATCAGTTCCATTCACGTCATTGTTTTCATCGAAGATTCTTGTAAACCGAAAAAAAATTTAGAAGGAAATGACCTGCTACAGACACTTGCCATTTCAGTTTCCTCATCACGCACTTTCATCTTTATTTACCAAACACTCCATTTTCTGCATCTCCAAACTACTCAATCCAGGTCCAAAGATAAACGGGTATATAAAAGCACTTCCTTTCTACGAATGGTTATTTCTGGCCACCAGGTACAGAACACCAATACAATTTTAACTCCTTTGCTCCCAGGCTGGCTAAGCCACAGGCTCCGCCAGGGCCCCTGGTGGCCACACCTGCATTCTCAGGGGCCCCAGAGGGAGATGCTCTGGCTGGTGGACAGTCTCCGTGTGCATGGGAAGCCACAGCCGCCTCTGCTGAAAAGCAACAACCCAGAGCACACAGGCTCATGGGCCAAGAGAAGACACGCAGGCACCGCCTAGTGTACTTGCCAGTCTCCACGTGAATGACCCACACGAGGCCTGGTGTCTAAAGGAGGAGAGAGGCTGAGTGGGTCTTGCCTGAAATGTAGCCCTGATAACAAACATCATGCCAGGTATGGCCCCAACGGTCCAAGGGCCCAACCCTGAGAGGAGAGCAAGTTACTGACCCACACAGCTGCACAGGCCTGGGTGACCGAGGGAGCACTGCAATAAGAAACCGCAACACCCCTGGGCGGGCAGTCCGAATGGGCAGCGGCTCTCCTGTGGCCTGCCCCTCAATCGTACGCCATCAACAAAGAGCCAGGCGGGACAAGCATTCCGTCCAAAAACCAGGTGAGGCAACTCCATGGGATAGCCCACTCTCAGCTCTCACAAGCAGGTGGACTTGCTCCTGCACCGAGGACCGCGGGGCAGTCAGCACATAGCCCTGCCCGCCGCCCCTTCACTGCAGACACGTGCCGGTCGCAGTCGCCTCATCTCCAGGGTCTGCACTGGCAGCTGGTTCCACATGAAGCCGCCTCGGGACACGTCCAGAAGAAGCCTTTTGTGCAAAGGGGAAGCCACACCTGAATCAGACCTGCTGAGCTGGACTGTCAAGCGCCCAACACGGACGCACCGCAGCACTGCCAGCAGGACCCGAGTATGGCCCCAGTTCCAGAGCAGGGGTCCAGGGCCCACCCTGTAGCCCAGGCCCCTGTCCTGGCCAGACAGAGCCCTGACCACAGGCTCATCAGGACACACAAGCCACAGAACCAAACCTTCAGAATTCTCTTCGCAAGAAAGGAATGTCCCATGACTGCTCAGATCCTGCCTGGAGAGTTTCTGTTGGTGGACATGTTTGTGTACACACACACACACACAGACACACACAGCGAAGTTACTCACTTCACCATCCAGTGTCGGTGAACACCTTCAGCCCCAGGAATGGATGTCAGGCGGGGGACGACGGCTGGGCCTGGCTTAGCTCACCCTGCCCCTGGCCTGGCTCACCCACTGGGTGACACAGCGCAGCCAGGCCCAGCTCTCTGGGCCTGGCCTCCCAGCATTGTTCAGACCATGTCTGCTCTCTCCCCCTAGACCACTGGGAGCCCTTCGAGTCCAGGTGCCATGTGGCCATACTGTGGAGGCCGGGGAGGCAGCAGGGGGCAGAGACCCCTGCCCAGACCCACCTCCTCCTTCCCCAGAGCCCAGAAAGCCAAGGTAGACGCGTCACATCGTGCCCAGTACAGGGGCCAAGACGGAGCTGAAAGCAATCATTACTGCAGGCTCCACTGCACCAGGCTCTCCAGAACTAGAGATCAACAGTTTGTCTCGGCCTTTTAGCCTAACCCAAAAACACAAGTGCAGTCTTTAAAACACAAGGCCATTTATTTATTCAACTATGCTCTATCAAATAACTCTTTTTTGTCTGGATTTTCAACTTTCATACCCCTGTCAATTATCTTAAAACAGTTAACGTTGTTCTTGTTCAGCTGCTAAGTCATGTCCAACCTTTTGGGACCCCATGAACTGCAGCACGCCAGGTTTCCCTGTCCTTCACCATCTCCCAGAGCTTACTCGAACTCACGTCCATTGAGCCAGTGATGCCATCTAATCATCTCGTTCTCTGTCGTCCCCTTCTCTTCTCACCTTCAATCTTCCCAGCAATCTTTTACAGAGAGTCGGCTCTTTGCATCAAGTGGCCAAAGTACTGGAGTTCAGCATCAGTCCTTCCAGTGAATATTCAGGGTTGATTTCCTTTAGGATTGACTGGTTTGATCTCCTTGATGCCCAAGGGATGCTCAAGAGTCTTATCCAGCACCAGTTCAAAAACATCAGTTCTTCGGTGCTCAGCCTTCTTTACGGTCCAACTCTCAGAACCATACACAACCACTGGAAAAACCATAGCTTTGACTAGATGGAGNCCCCCCACAGGAACACTCGCCACACACACCCTCACACCCCACTCACACATACCCCCCACACACACACCCGCTCACATAAACACAACACACACATCCACACACCCCCTCCACACACACACCCTCACATAAACACACCCCACCCACTCCATACACACAGCCACAGCCCGCTGCCGGGTTTAATGAAGGAGAGACTGTGGGTCTCACTGCAACTTCCAGCCCCACACCACAGGCCCCTGTGAACAGCGGGGCTGCAGCCTCTGGGCTCTTGCCCATGTCACAGGGGCTTCACACCCACATCCACTCCCATTCCCCGTGTCTACAGGTGTGCAGATCAGTGACGACACAGGCAGCAGTGCACATGTGCCTCGGTCTTGGGACCAGGTTTCCAGGTCAGGCTGGCAGTGGGCCCCTGGGAGCAACCTGGGTGAGACCTTTCCCTCTGGCCCTCCCCACGGGCCTCCCAGAGAGGCTCTGCTTCAACCAAGTGGGTGTTCTGTTCAGAAAGGTCAGACTGCAGCAGCTGGAGGTTCAGCTCTGCTGTGGACCAGTAGAGGCCTGTGTGGACATTCTCTGAACTTCGTCTCTCAAAGCAAGAGCACCCAGGCCCAGAGGCTTCTGTGCTGGGGACAGGCCCCCCACACACTCACTCCACACTGGTCTCAGAAGGTGATGCTCTGAAAGCCCAAGAGGTGAAGAAGAAAGGATGTCTTGAACACAGAGAACCAGACTACCCGACACCTAGGCATCTTCTCGATGAGTCACCACCATAACTACTGTGACATGGCACCGCTCGCAGCCGACTTAACAACCATCACAAGTGCCAGACTTCCCATGTGTGCGCTGAGGGGCCGAGCAGAACAGAGGAAAAGAATTAATCCACCAAGAACTCTAAGTGGAGTGAGAAACTTCAGGATAACTATTTAAAAAAAAAAAATCAAATGTCAACGAACAGTGAATGGAGATCTTGGTCTGCCCTGAAAACTGAACACAGGGTTAGGAGGCCGCTGGGCTGAAGAAACGTGGCCTGGACGCGGGTGGGCGGAGGCCAGCCGTCCCCAGTGCCCAGCATCAGCGGCTGCTGCGTGGTGCTGGCCTAGGTCCCGGTGATGTGCGGTGCGTACCCTTGCACTTACAGAAGTGGGAACCGAGGTAGAGGGTAAACGAGGTATCAGTTCCATTCACGTCATTGTTTTCATCGAAGATTCTTGTAAACCGAAAAAAAATTTAGAAGGAAATGACCTGCTACAGACACTTGCCATTTCAGTTTCCTCATCACGCACTTTCATCTTTATTTACCAAACACTCCATTTTCTGCATCTCCAAACTACTCAATCCAGGTCCAAAGATAAACGGGTATATAAAAGCACTTCCTTTCTACGAATGGTTATTTCTGGCCACCAGGTACAGAACACCAATACAATTTTAACTCCTTTGCTCCCAGGCTGGCTAAGCCACAGGCTCCGCCAGGGCCCCTGGTGGCCACACCTGCATTCTCAGGGGCCCCAGAGGGAGATGCTCTGGCTGGTGGACAGTCTCCGTGTGCATGGGAAGCCACAGCCGCCTCTGCTGAAAAGCAACAACCCAGAGCACACAGGCTCATGGGCCAAGAGAAGACACGCAGGCACCGCCTAGTGTACTTGCCAGTCTCCACGTGAATGACCCACACGAGGCCTGGTGTCTAAAGGAGGAGAGAGGCTGAGTGGGTCTTGCCTGAAATGTAGCCCTGATAACAAACATCATGCCAGGTATGGCCCCAACGGTCCAAGGGCCCAACCCTGAGAGGAGAGCAAGTTACTGACCCACACAGCTGCACAGGCCTGGGTGACCGAGGGAGCACTGCAATAAGAAACCGCAACACCCCTGGGCGGGCAGTCCGAATGGGCAGCGGCTCTCCTGTGGCCTGCCCCTCAATCGTACGCCATCAACAAAGAGCCAGGCGGGACAAGCATTCCGTCCAAAAACCAGGTGAGGCAACTCCATGGGATAGCCCACTCTCAGCTCTCACAAGCAGGTGGACTTGCTCCTGCACCGAGGACCGCGGGGCAGTCAGCACATAGCCCTGCCCGCCGCCCCTTCACTGCAGACACGTGCCGGTCGCAGTCGCCTCATCTCCAGGGTCTGCACTGGCAGCTGGTTCCACATGAAGCCGCCTCGGGACACGTCCAGAAGAAGCCTTTTGTGCAAAGGGGAAGCCACACCTGAATCAGACCTGCTGAGCTGGACTGTCAAGCGCCCAACACGGACGCACCGCAGCACTGCCAGCAGGACCCGAGTGTGGCCCCAGTTCCAGAGCAGGGGTCCAGGGCCCACCCTGTAGCCCAGGCCCCTGTCCTGGCCAGACAGAGCCCTGACCACAGGCTCATCAGGACACACAAGCCACAGAACCAAACCTTCAGAATTCTCTTCGCAAGAAAGGAATGTCCCATGACTGCTCAGATCCTGCCTGGAGAGTTTCTGTTGGTGGACATGTTTGTGTACACACACACACACACAGACACACACAGCGAAGTTACTCACTTCACCATCCAGTGTCGGTGAACACCTTCAGCCCCAGGAATGGATGTCAGGCGGGGGACGACGGCTGGGCCTGGCTTAGCTCACCCTGCCCCTGGCCTGGCTCACCCACTGGGTGACACAGCGCAGCCAGGCCCAGCTCTCTGGGCCTGGCCTCCCAGCATTGTTCAGACCATGTCTGCTCTCTCCCCCTAGACCACTGGGAGCCCTTCGAGTCCAGGTGCCATGTGGCCATACTGTGGAGGCCGGGGAGGCAGCAGGGGGCAGAGACCCCTGCCCAGACCCACCTCCTCCTTCCCCAGAGCCCAGAAAGCCAAGGTAGACGCGTCACATCGTGCCCAGTACAGGGGCCAAGACGGAGCTGAAAGCAATCATTACTGCAGGCTCCACTGCACCAGGCTCTCCAGAACTAGAGATCAACAGTTTGTCTCGGCCTTTTAGCCTAACCCAAAAACACAAGTGCAGTCTTTAAAACACAAGGCCATTTATTTATTCAACTATGCTCTATCAAATAACTCTTTTTTGTCTGGATTTTCAACTTTCATACCCCTGTCAATTATCTTAAAACAGTTAACGTTGTTCTTGTTCAGCTGCTAAGTCATGTCCAACCTTTTGGGACCCCATGAACTGCAGCACGCCAGGTTTCCCTGTCCTTCACCATCTCCCAGAGCTTACTCGAACTCACGTCCATTGAGCCAGTGATGCCATCTAATCATCTCGTTCTCTGTCGTCCCCTTCTCTTCTCACCTTCAATCTTCCCAGCAATCTTTTACAGAGAGTCGGCTCTTTGCATCAAGTGGCCAAAGTACTGGAGTTCAGCATCAGTCCTTCCAGTGAATATTCAGGGTTGATTTCCTTTAGGATTGACTGGTTTGATCTCCTTGATGCCCAAGGGATGCTCAAGAGTCTTATCCAGCACCAGTTCAAAAACATCAGTTCTTCGGTGCTCAGCCTTCTTTACGGTCCAACTCTCAGAACCATACACAACCACTGGAAAAACCATAGCTTTGACTAGATGGAGTTTTGTCAGCAAAGTAATGTCTCTGCTTTTTAATACGCTGTCTAGGTTTGTCGTAGTTTTTCTTTCAAGGACTCAGGGCCCCAATCCCTCAAAACACAGTCTAGTTGCTGGGCTCAGGGCTTCAGACAGTAAGAGAGGTGAGGCAGGGTCTGTCTTCATTGTAAAAAAAATTGGATAATACTGACACACTAAAAGAAAACTAAAGACAAATCCCCCACCTTCAAGTCTCCAGCAAAACACTGAATCAATATTTCCCCCTCTCCACTTAAGATTACAAGTGTTACTCAGGAGCAACCTTCCCTAAAGTAACACAGAAACACGCGGTTGCGTCCCCAGACCTGCAGGGCTCCACACTAACCTGTGCAACTGCCAGGACTGGTCATCAGGCCCTGTCTCCCCCACTGCTCTGTGCAAGAACAGAACAGTGGGGAGCAACGTGGGCGTCCCAGGCTGTGGGGCACACTCTTCATCCAGAATACAACCTCAGGAAACAGTCCCTCTCAAGCCCTGTCCCCCTCCTCGGACCACCACTGCCTGGTTCTCCAGTAGCCTCCTGCCACTTGGAAATGCCCACCTGTGACCTAAGGCAAAAGAAGATACCCCAGTGCTGACTAAGGTCCAGACAGGTGTGAGGACCAAGGTCACTTGGGGTAGGAGTGGAGGAGCCACACAGGAGAGGGTGAGCCTGTGGACAAAAGTTCCAACAGGACAGAAACCTGCCAGGAGGCAGCCCTGAGGGAGCATGGACACCCCACCTCTGCTGGAATAGTGGGGACAGGCCCTTCCTGAGGCTGCGTTCTGTCTGAGTGCAAGCCTCCCCATCCCGCTATGTGGACACCTGCCATTTAACCTGTGTCTGCAGTGAGAGCTGGACCAGAAGCAGTGGAGCCTGCGGGCAGCAGCGGGGGCCCAGTGCTCCACAGTCCAGATACAGCGGGTGGACAGCCCACGGAAAAGAGTCAAGAAGCAGACACCAAGTGCACCCGTGCAGGCCCCACTGACCCTGGAGAGAAGCCTCCACCCACCTGCCTTCCCACCTCCCCACAGCACGCCCACAAGGGGAGGTGACGGTGGTCACTCTCACCAGAGCTCTGTTCCCACAGAGAGAGATGCTCTAAGAGCCACAGGTGAGATAAAGAACCTAAAGAACCTCACCTGTCCTGAGTCCTGAAATCCCCTCGGAAGGAGAACATTCCCTAAGCTGAAGCCTGTCCCAGACTCCAGCCTCAGACCCTGGGACAAGGCATGCCAAAGGGACTGGCCCGCTGCTTGACATGCCTGCAAGTCTAGCCCTGAGCCAAACCCAGAGCCTGCCTGGAGGGTCAGGGAGTCACTGGCCACAGCCTGCTCGCCTGCAGAGAAGGTCAAGCACATCTCAGGAAGCAGGTGAGACCCGTCTGCAACCTCCCCCTGTCGTGTGCAGGAGCCACCTGCCCTGAAGTTGTTCTGAGACAAAAGCGTGTGCCTCAGCTCCATATGGACACTGATGCAGAACACAACAGCGATCGACACACACAGACACAGAGCTGAGAGGGAGGCCACGAGAGGCACCTGGCACAGAGAGGCAGGTGTGGTGGAGGAAGGAGATGGCAGAAAGGGCAGACAAGTTCTTACAAGTTCTTACAAGTTACAAGTAAGAAAGGTCTTACAAGTTCTCATCACAAGAAACAACATTTACCGCTGTGTGAGGTGACAGAAGATGACTAGACTTCATGGGGTCATTTCTCTGCACACCTGAAACTTACACAAGGTGAAACATTCAGTTGTGTCTCGCTAACACTGGGGGAAAATAAAACATAAAAAAATTTTAAACTTAGGGACAGGGAATGATCTTTTCCTTCCTTTTGTCTCAAACACATAGCCTTTGGTCTGACAACATTTTACAGCAGCCCACATTTAGTATATGCAGAATTCAATCCTAACACCCCATGGGTGTCTGCATCACGGAAGGTCAGTGAGGAGTTTGCTGGTGCACACGTGAGAGCCTGTGTGTGTGCACATGCATGAGCACAGACATAAGCACGAATCAGAAGGCCACTTTTCACAGCAGAGCTAGTTAGAGAGGCAAGAGCTTCCAGGCCATAAAAAGGAAACGAGATCTGTCCTCCAGCACAGGGCAGCATGTGGCACAGAGCACCCCACACAGAGAGCACCCCTCTCAGGAAGCCTGGCTGGATTCCAGCCAGAGATGAGCTGCATGACGGAAGGCACCCAGCAGCATCCAAGCCGCCACCAGCTCTGCTGCAGAAACGCAGCTAAAGCCCACATCCCCAAACAACTGACAGATGCTGTATGCCACCTGTAACCTCTACCCTCTTCATGACTTTCTAGTTGGACCACTGTGTCAAAGAAAACACCAACTAAATGCTTTCTAGGCAGCCCCGAAGCCAACACCTAACGAACAAAACCTACTGCTCCTCTACTCTAGCTTTTCTGAACACAGGCTCAGAGAGAAGGTTCAAAGAAATGCCAATTCTCCATGGCCGAGACCCGGAACATCTGAGTAAATGCACTCCCCAGACAGCTACAGCGCCCATGGTGCTCACATCTTGAGACCTCAGCCCAGGAGCCTCCCTGCCTGCCCCCTCCCTGCTGGAGCTGGAGACACCCCGGTCCACAGGAGGGAGGCTCAGAGGGGCTCCCGCGTCCTAGGCTGGCCAAGGGCTGCCCTCTATGGCAAGAAAGAGGGCGAAGAAACTGGTCCCGACAAGAAAACAGAACCAAAGGACTAGGCCTTCACTTCTCAGAAATTATATTCACTGGGGCTTCCCTGATGACTTGGTGGCAAAGAATCCACCTGCCAATGCAGGATAACCCTGGTCTGGGAAGATCCCACATGCGTTAGAGCAACTAAGCCTGTGTGCCACAACTACTAGGCCAAGGAGCCCTAGAGCCCGTGTCCCCCACCAAGAGAAGCCACTGCAACGAGAAGCCCGTGCACCACAACTGGGGGCAGCCCACTCGCTGCAACGTGCAAAAGCCCGCGGCGGGCTGCACGAGCCACAAGCTGGAATCAAGACTGCTGGGAGAAACACCAGCAACCTCAAATATGCCGAGGGTATCACTCTCATAATAGAAAATAAAGAGGAACTAATGAGCTTCTTGATGAAAGTGAAAGAAGACAGTGAAAAATCTGGCTTAAAACTCAACTTTCAAAAATCTTAAGAACATGACATCCAGTCCCACCACTTCACAGCATACAGAAGGGGTAAAAAGTGGAAACAGTGACAGACTTCACTTTCTCGGGCTCCAAAATCACTGCAGACAGTGACTGCAGCCATGAAATTAAAAGACGTTTGCTCCTTCATTGTAAGGACTATTGCTGAAGCTCCAGTACTTTGGCCACCTGATGCGAAGAACCACCTCATGAGAAAAGACCCTGATGCCAGGCAAGATTGAAGGCAAAAAGGAGAAGGGGGAGGCAGAGGATGAAATGGTCAGTCAGCATCACTGACCCAAGGGACATGAATTTGAGCAAACTCCAGGAGATAATGGAGGACAGGGAAGCCGGGCGTTCTGCAGTCCATGAGGTCACAGACAGACACAACCTAACGACTGAACATCATCATACAGAACTCCAAACCAGCAACTGTGTACCAATATATTCTGAGTCACCACAATCCAGATCATCTTAAAAGATATGCACAATCCGGAAAAACAAAGACAAATTTTTAGATCAAGTGACGAGGCTGAACCACAAAAGACAAAACTTCAGTCAGCCAAGTGTGAGCTACATGGTTCAAACGACCAAGAGAATCAGTGTCTAAATCTGTGAGACGCACAGCCAGTCTGGAGACAGCTTCTCCGCAGGTAGAATTATGCAAAGAAACTGGCTGAGGCCCAGGGAGGGGCAGGCGCTTCTAGAGGAGGGGCAGGATGGCACCCAGTGACCTGTTCTGGGAGCAGAGTCCACGTGCCCCTCCAGCCCTGGCCGCCTGAGAGCAGAGGCACACAAGATGCCTGGCCTTCGGCTTTCTGCTGCCTTTCTGCTGCCAGTCTGCAAAGAAAGAGAAGGCCAGAGTAAGGGAAAGCAGCTTAGGGGACTGACCCACAGCAAAGAATGCGTGCTCGCCAAAAGACCAACCCAGGAGACACACGCAGACACCTAAAGGGGGCCAGTGCTCATGTCTCCTTGACAACTACAGGAGGGGCCTTAACGCCAAGGCTCTGCCGAATCAGGAGCCCTCTGAAAATGCAGACAGACTCAGGTGCTGATGCACTGCGGAGAAGTAATGCACACTCTGGGAGCTTCCCGAGGCTGTCACATTCTGAGTGACCAACAGGCATGGAGGCTGACTTGATTTGTTAAACTACGATTTTTCACCCAGGCTGAAGAGCTCAGTATAGCTGTTTATAAAATGTGGTCCAAGGACCTGAAGGAATTTTGGCAACCCACTTTGGAAACTTTTTTCATAGCAACACTGCCTCTTTGGCTGGGGTGATATTTGCACTCATGATACAAAGGTGATGGTCCAGTTGCTCAAGAACCTCCATGATGAAGTAGTAATTGTTAATTTCATTAAATACCAGGCCTTTCCATACTTGTCTTTTTCATATTCTATGTGACAAAATATGAAATGCACATGAAACATTTATTCTGTGTACCAATAATAGTTGCCTCCAGCAAAAGTGTTTTTTCAGGGAATACCATTTTTATATGGAAGAATGACTGACAGGCAGGCTCTAGACAGACAGGAATTTGGCAGACTGCTTCTAGAAAATGAACAAAATGAGACTGCCACTTCCAGGAAAACACCTGAACTTTGGTTATTAATTCTACTTTTTAGTTTTGGCCACATAGCTTGATAGATCTTATTTCCCCACACTGGGATTGAACCCAGGCCCCCAGTATCAGAAGCTCAGGGTCCTAACCACTGGGAATTTGCCAATGCTAAAATTCAAGTATTTGATCAAATACCAGAATTTTGGAAAACTCTATGAACAGACAGCTTCTGATGGCTTAAAGGCTCCTCTGATGAGAGAGCGAATAAGAAAAACAAAAGCAGCAAAATAAAATATGTTAGCATCTGAGAGATGGAAAGAATTGAGTACACCACAGCTGACCAACTGCCCATGGGCACTGCTGCACAACTCAAAACAGGTAAAAGGTCTGGTTACAGTGCAAAAAAGACCAAAGGGTCAAACATGGCTGAGAGGAACTAACTGGGACCCAGGGCAGGACCCCGCACTTCCTCTGACCTTCACCACATGGCCATCCGTTAGGTTTCAGTATCGTATCAAATGACACCTCCAAAACTGTACCAGAAAGCTATTAAAGGTAATTCCCTGGTGATCCAGTGGTTAGAACTTGGTGCTTTCACTGCCATGGCCTGGGTTCCATCCCGGGTCAGGGAACAAAGACTCTGCAAGCTACAGGGTGTGGCCCAAAAAGAAGCTACTCAAATATTCTTCCTTATTCCAGCTACATGTTTTCTGGTATACTTTAACCAAAGGAACCTATGACAGTTTTTCATTTTGGAAAATACAGTGGTTTTTGAGTAAAGCTGTGCTATTTAGAATAATGTACAATGGGTTTATTACTCCTACTTTTAAAACGAAATGAGTAAATGAGCGTTTTAACTGATAGATGTCCCTACACAGATAGGACTCATCTGGGCCCCTCGGTGCTCCCAACATGAAGAGTTCCCAAAACGACAGGGTCCAGGAACACGGGCAGGCTGGAAAGATGCCTACTCCAGGCCCCATTCCATCACAGACCCTCCCAAGACCGCACCTACAACGTGACCCTTTAATACGTGTGTGTGAGAAGAAGTAAAAGATGAACATATACAAAATCTGAGCACCTCTCTCCAGGAAGCGCCGGCTTTCTGTCTCCCTGGTGGTAGCTGGTGCCCAGGGCCGTGTGGACGGAGGAGACTGGAGCAGGGAAGCAGGCCTGTCTGTTGGTTCTCCTCCCCGACACGCGGGAGGGCCCTGAGCCCTGGGCAGGCAGGACCGGGCCTGCGTGCTTCCTGCTCAGCAGACTGAACAGCACTCCTGTGCAGACGCGGCACTCAGTACTCTGAGGGTCAGGATGCAAGGGTCCAGAATCTCGTCGTTTACAGATGGGGATGAAGGCCTTGCAGTGAAGCTGCAGAACGGGGGTGGATGGACGGTCCCTGAGCTGGCTACCCGAACCACCAGGCAGACCTGCCTCAGCAGAGGGCTCAGGCCCCGAGCATCCATCCCACTGCTGAGTCTGGGAGCAGAGCCCACTCTTGAAAACACAGTGTGGGTTGAGTCTGGAGACTGGCAGCACACAAATGGCTACAGACTTCATGACTCTACATGTTTAAGCCCAGGCTAAATACTGCTAGTCTAGTCTCTGAAAGGAAAGTTAAGTGGTGTGGTCCAAAGCACACTGACTGGACAGGCACACAGGCTCCCTTGGGCCCAGTGAGGGCCCTGCACCTCCTTTGGACTGGGGTGCGTGCCCTCAGACCCCGGAGACCAGGGCCTGGGCCATCATCCTTCTCCCTGTTGCCCATCACCGGCTTCGCACTGTTGGGGGGATGGCTTCCCCGAGAGGCATCTCAGGAGTCCCCTGGACGGAGGGCGACAGTGTTCTGGAGCAACTTCCCACACAGTCCAGGGCTCTCAGAAATGGAGGATACCATAGGACAAGTGTCAAGGTGGCAACGCCCCCTTTTCCAAGCAGTTCACAGAGAGGTCAGAACTGAGTTCAGAGGTCAGCAGTGGGCTTTGTTTACTATTTCCCATCCAAGAAGACCAGAGAGACAATAAAGTGATCTAAGATGACTTTCAATAGGTGAATGGATAAATAAACTGTGGAACACCTAGATGGAGGGCTATTATTATTATTCAGCACTAAAAAAGAAAAAGAAAAAGAAGCTATCAAGCCTTGAAAGGACACTGCTGCTGCTGGTAAGTCGCTTCAGTCGCGTCTGACTCTATGCGACCCCATAGACGGCAGCCCACCAGGCTCCCCCGTCCCTGGGATTCTCCAGGCAAGAACACTGGAGTGGGTTGCCATTTCCTTCTCCAATGCATGAAAGTGAAAAGTGAAAGTGAAGTCGCTCAGTGGTGTCCGACTAGTAGCGACCCCATGGACTGCAGCCTACCAGGCTCCTCTGTCCATGGGATTTTCCAGGCAAGAGTACTGGAGCGGGGTGCCATTGCAAATGCCTATTACTAAGTGGTAGGAGCCAACCTGAGAAGGCACTATGAGCCTGACCACAGGATGCTCTGGAGAAGGCAAGAGTGCAGATGGCAGGTGGGGGGAGATGCCGCAGCACACACGGAGCCGCCAGCACCCAGAGGGAGGCCAGACGCAGCCTGCAGACCCTGGGGACGCCAAGTCTGTGCAGCCTCATATCAACCGCAGGCGGCTGGTGGCACAGAGGATAGGAATCCGCCTGCCAATGCAAGAGGCATGGCCAGGAAGATCCCACACACCACGTGGCAGCTTAGCCCGTGCCCACAGCGACTGAGCCTGCACTGCAGAGGCTGTGCTCCGCGCACCGCAGCTAGAGGACTCCCCTCCCACTGCAACCAGAGAAAGCCCGAGCAGCAGCGAACAGTGCAGCCAAAAATAAATAAAATTTTAATAAATAAATACACAGATCAATCCCTCCTCTGGGGTGAGTGAGTGGGCGCTGTGTGTGTGTGGGAAATCTCTACACCTTGCTGTTTGATTCTGTTGTGAACCTAAAAAAGAGGAACAGAGCGCCAGGCTTCCATTAGAGATGTAGCCCGGCAGGCTGGCCCAGGCCCCCTGCCACCAGCCCAGCCTCCCGTCTCACCTGCTCTCCACCCAGTGCCCAGGCTATGCCCTCCTCAGGCGCAAGGGGCCCCTCTGCTGTGGGAGGGCAGACAGGGTATATGACTCCATCTTTGGCCAAGGTGACAAATGATCAGGTCAGGAACGAGGACGCCGGCAGCAGTGTGGGATCAGCCACCCCAGTAGGGCCCTGGGCGCTGCCCTTCCACACAGGCAAGCACGCACCCCCAGGGGCCGACAGACAGCTGGGCAGTCTCCACCTGCCACCTTCTCAGGGGGCTGCAGATGCCACTGACTCCTTTGAGGCCACTGTCCTGGGGACATGAACCAAGGCTCACTTAAGCCTCAGGACAAAGAGCGAAAGGCTCAGAGTGAACAGAACAGCAGCTTCTTCCCTGGACCAGAAATGGACCACGACGGCAGGCACAGGGCCTCTAGAACAGAGCTCTGCAGTCAGCCTAGTGCGGGGGCCTGGCCCTGTCTGCCCCGCGCCCAGGCCTCGCCCTGCACTGCGCACTGTCCAGACACGTGACCCCTGCGCCAGGGCTGAGCACTGAGTGACGGCCCACGACACCACCCCCGCCACAGACACACACACACACACACACACACACACAGTGATGGCCCAAGACACCACCCCCGCCACAGACACACACACACACAGAGCACGGCCCCACCACAGACACCCCGCACACACCACAAACCCACAATACATACACACACACAAACTCCCTACCACCACAGACATACACACACCACAAACACACACACACACACAAACTCCCCACCACCACACACATACACACCACAAACCCACACATACACACACACACAGCACCCCCCCACCAGACACACACACACACATACACAGAGCACCCCACCACCACAGACACCCCACACACACACAAACACACAGCACCCCACCAGACACTCCACACACACACCACAAACCCACACATACATACATACACACACACACAGCACCCCCCACCACAGACAACCCCACACACCAGAAACCCACACATACATACATACACACACACAGAGCACCCCCCACCACAGACACCCCACACACACAAATCCACACCCCCACCAAACACACACACACACACACAAACCCACACATACCTACACACACAGCACCCCACCACATATCCCCCACCACGGATATGCCACACACCCACCACAAACACACACCCACACACCTCACCCCACCCTGTCTCTTATACACATCTAGAGGAACTAACTGGGACCCAGGGCAGGACCCCGCACTTCCTCTGACCTTCACCACATGGCCATCCGTTAGGTTTCAGTATCGTATCAAATGACACCTCCAAAACTGTACCAGAAAGCTATTAAAGGTAATTCCCTGGTGATCCAGTGGTTAGAACTTGGTGCTTTCACTGCCATGGCCTGGGTTCCATCCCGGGTCAGGGAACAAAGACTCTGCAAGCTACAGGGTGTGGCCCTAAAAGAAGCTACTCAAATATTCTTCCTTATTCCAGCTACATGTTTTCTGGTATACTTTAACCAAAGGAACCTATGACAGTTTTTCATTTTGGAAAATACAGTGGTTTTTGAGTAAAGCTGTGCTATTTAGAATAATGTACAATGGGTTTATTACTCCTACTTTTAAAACGAAATGAGTAAATGAGCGTTTTAACTGATAGATGTCCCTACACAGATAGGACTCATCTGGGCCCCTCGGTGCTCCCAACATGAAGAGTTCCCAAAACGACAGGGTCCAGGAACACGGGCAGGCTGGAAAGATGCCTACTCCAGGCCCCATTCCATCACAGACCCTCCCAAGACCGCACCTACAACGTGACCCTTTAATACGTGTGTGTGAGAAGAAGTAAAAGATGAACATATACAAAATCTGAGCACCTCTCTCCAGGAAGCGCCGGCTTTCTGTCTCCCTGGTGGTAGCTGGTGCCCAGGGCCGTGTGGACGGAGGAGACTGGAGCAGGGAAGCAGGCCTGTCTGTTGGTTCTCCTCCCCGACACGCGGGAGGGCCCTGAGCCCTGGGCAGGCAGGACCGGGCCTGCGTGCTTCCTGCTCAGCAGACTGAACAGCACTCCTGTGCAGACGCGGCACTCAGTACTCTGAGGGTCAGGATGCAAGGGTCCAGAATCTCGTCGTTTACAGATGGGGATGAAGGCCTTGCAGTGAAGCTGCAGAACGGGGGTGGATGGACGGTCCCTGAGCTGGCTACCCGAACCACCAGGCAGACCTGCCTCAGCAGAGGGCTCAGGCCCCGAGCATCCATCCCACTGCTGAGTCTGGGAGCAGAGCCCACTCTTGAAAACACAGTGTGGGTTGAGTCTGGAGACTGGCAGCACACAAATGGCTACAGACTTCATGACTCTACATGTTTAAGCCCAGGCTAAATACTGCTAGTCTAGTCTCTGAAAGGAAAGTTAAGTGGTGTGGTCCAAAGCACACTGACTGGACAGGCACACAGGCTCCCTTGGGCCCAGTGAGGGCCCTGCACCTCCTTTGGACTGGGGTGCGTGCCCTCAGACCCCGGAGACCAGGGCCTGGGCCATCATCCTTCTCCCTGTTGCCCATCACCGGCTTCGCACTGTTGGGGGGATGGCTTCCCCGAGAGGCATCTCAGGAGTCCCCTGGACGGAGGGCGACAGTGTTCTGGAGCAACTTCCCACACAGTCCAGGGCTCTCAGAAATGGAGGATACCATAGGACAAGTGTCAAGGTGGCAACGCCCCCTTTTCCAAGCAGTTCACAGAGAGGTCAGAACTGAGTTCAGAGGTCAGCAGTGGGCTTTGTTTACTATTTCCCATCCAAGAAGACCAGAGAGACAATAAAGTGATCTAAGATGACTTTCAATAGGTGAATGGATAAATAAACTGTGGAACACCTAGATGGAGGGCTATTATTATTATTCAGCACTAAAAAAGAAAAAGAAAAAGAAGCTATCAAGCCTTGAAAGGACACTGCTGCTGCTGGTAAGTCGCTTCAGTCGCGTCTGACTCTATGCGACCCCATAGACGGCAGCCCACCAGGCTCCCCCGTCCCTGGGATTCTCCAGGCAAGAACACTGGAGTGGGTTGCCATTTCCTTCTCCAATGCATGAAAGTGAAAAGTGAAAGTGAAGTCGCTCAGTGGTGTCCGACTAGTAGCGACCCCATGGACTGCAGCCTACCAGGCTCCTCTGTCCATGGGATTTTCCAGGCAAGAGTACTGGAGCGGGGTGCCATTGCAAATGCCTATTACTAAGTGGTAGGAGCCAACCTGAGAAGGCACTATGAGCCTGACCACAGGATGCTCTGGAGAAGGCAAGAGTGCAGATGGCAGGTGGGGGGAGATGCCGCAGCACACACGGAGCCGCCAGCACCCAGAGGGAGGCCAGACGCAGCCTGCAGACCCTGGGGACGCCAAGTCTGTGCAGCCTCATATCAACCGCAGGCGGCTGGTGGCACAGAGGATAGGAATCCGCCTGCCAATGCAAGAGGCATGGCCAGGAAGATCCCACACACCACGTGGCAGCTTAGCCCGTGCCCACAGCGACTGAGCCTGCACTGCAGAGGCTGTGCTCCGCGCACCGCAGCTAGAGGACTCCCCTCCCACTGCAACCAGAGAAAGCCCGAGCAGCAGCGAACAGTGCAGCCAAAAATAAATAAAATTTTAATAAATAAATACACAGATCAATCCCTCCTCTGGGGTGAGTGAGTGGGCGCTGTGTGTGTGTGGGAAATCTCTACACCTTGCTGTTTGATTCTGTTGTGAACCTAAAAAAGAGGAACAGAGCGCCAGGCTTCCATTAGAGATGTAGCCCGGCAGGCTGGCCCAGGCCCCCTGCCACCAGCCCAGCCTCCCGTCTCACCTGCTCTCCACCCAGTGCCCAGGCTATGCCCTCCTCAGGCGCAAGGGGCCCCTCTGCTGTGGGAGGGCAGACAGGGTATATGACTCCATCTTTGGCCAAGGTGACAAATGATCAGGTCAGGAACGAGGACGCCGGCAGCAGTGTGGGATCAGCCACCCCAGTAGGGCCCTGGGCGCTGCCCTTCCACACAGGCAAGCACGCACCCCCAGGGGCCGACAGACAGCTGGGCAGTCTCCACCTGCCACCTTCTCAGGGGGCTGCAGATGCCACTGACTCCTTTGAGGCCACTGTCCTGGGGACATGAACCAAGGCTCACTTAAGCCTCAGGACAAAGAGCGAAAGGCTCAGAGTGAACAGAACAGCAGCTTCTTCCCTGGACCAGAAATGGACCACGACGGCAGGCACAGGGCCTCTAGAACAGAGCTCTGCAGTCAGCCTAGTGCGGGGGCCTGGCCCTGTCTGCCCCGCGCCCAGGCCTCGCCCTGCACTGCGCACTGTCCAGACACGTGACCCCTGCGCCAGGGCTGAGCACTGAGTGACGGCCCACGACACCACCCCCGCCACAGACACACACACACACACACACACACACACAGAGTGATGGCCCAAGACACCATCCCCGCCACAGACACACACACACACAGAGCACGGCCCCACCACAGACACCCCGCACACACCACAAACCCACAATACATACACACACACAAACTCCCTACCACCACAGACATACACACACCACAAACACACACACACACACAAACTCCCCACCACCACACACATACACACCACAAACCCACACATACACACACACACAGCACCCCCCCACCAGACACACACACACACATACACAGAGCACCCCACCACCACAGACACCCCACACACACACAAACACACAGCACCCCACCAGACACTCCACACACACACCACAAACCCACACATACATACATACACACACACACAGCACCCCCCACCACAGACAACCCCACACACCAGAAACCCACACATACATACATACACACACACAGAGCACCCCCCACCACAGACACCCCACACACACAAATCCACACCCCCACCAAACACACACACACACACACAAACCCACACATACCTACACACACAGCACCCCACCACATATCCCCCACCACGGATATGCCACACACCCACCACAAACACACACCCACACACCTCACCCCACCACTATACCCCCCACCAGATAAGCCACACAACCACCACAAACACACACATACACAGCACCCCACCACCACATAGCCCCCACCACAGATATGCCACACAGCCACCACAACCCCACATACACAGCCCTGCACATTTCCCCCACCAGATACACATTATACACATCACAAAGCCCACACCCACATACATACACACACACAGCACCCATCACGTACATCACACAAACACCACACACACACAGCACCCCACCACCACATATCCCCCACCACAGATATGCCACACAGCCATCACAAACCCACACCCACTCCCACCATACACACTGTGGCACAGTCATGGCACAAGCGTAAAGAGGGGCCCCAGCATTCACTCCCTGCCCCTCCCCTGAAGGCAGACGCCTGCATGGTGACCTCTCCTTAGTGTAACAAGGACTCCACGACGCACTCAGTCTGCTGGTGACAGCTATGCAACCTTGAAAACCCTACTATTCAGGATCTTTGAGGCCTACAGCCTTATGATAAAAATGTGGGGAGTGGGGAAGAAATACAAAAGTGAAGGTGTCTGGACAGTCGGTGCCGCTCACAGCCCTTTGGGGTTCCTGGAAGAGCAGGATCCCTCCCACATTAGCCTTGGGAGATGGAGACCCCACCCAGAGACCTGAAGAACGCCTGTTACCAGATGGAGGATGCCAGGGAGATGTTCTGTGGAGACGCAAACACAAAGAAAAGAGATTTTTTTTCTTCTTAAAAAAAAAGTGAAGCATTAGCTAAAGGAGATTAGAGGAGCTTACATATCTGATCACAGTTTTTCCCACAGAAAATGCCCACAACAGAGTTTCTCCAGCTGTGCCCCGCCCCCCAGGCAGGGCTGCAAACCTGTTCTTCCCCTGACCCATCCATGCCATAGGCCTCAAGCCAAGACAGCATGTGACATGCTAGCTGTGAGGCTGGGCTACAGCACAGCTGACTCCACGGCTCCAGCACCCAATTCACACAGACTCCAGAGACCCACACATACACAAACACAGGGCAGGAACCCACTGTCTCTTCTGCAGCTCAGGCTTCCAGCGGCTCCTCCCTACGTCCGCTGCTCTACCTGAGGCCAAGATGAAAACACGCAGGGGTGCCAGGCGCAGGGGAGGTGAGCTAGACAGTAAACTTTTCAAAAGAACAGAAAAATTAAAAAAGTAAAAATTCCCTGTACCCAAAATTAACAAGAACAAATTTTAAACCCAGGCTGACCCTAACCAGGAGATGGAGAAAATGGACAGGGAGGAGGTTCCTGGAGGAGGCTGGGAGTGGACAGTCAGCTGGGAACCAGATGCAGATGTACTGCCCACAAGACCCCACCCACCCAGGCAGCCGGGACCCTCCAAGGTGCTCAAGGGCCCCAGGCTTACTTCTGATAAACCACCCGTTCACAAAAGGTCCACAGAGTCCGAGGCAGTAAGTGCCACGTGACTTCCCAAGAGCTGGTTCCCACTTGCTCCTTCCTCCCGGCGCTCCGGCCCCGCCCCAGGGCCTCTGCCTGGACAGAAGCAGGGAGTGGGCAGGTGCTGAGACAGCAGACACACGAGCACTGCCTGCCCCACCTTCCTGATGGCAACCCGGGGGCCCACGCTGCCCTGGGCCACGGCCCTGAAGTGCTGCTGGCTCTGCCCTGCTTTCCTTCCTCACCTCCAGGTCAGCCTTCAGTCCACCTGCAGCACCCCCAGCAGGCGACTGCGGGGATCAAACACAACATCCTCACCCTCAGAACACAGCACACCAAGAACCTCACCACCATCCCTTTTCTTGACGCTAAGAATACCCAAATCCCTATTCCCCAGGGGCAACACAAAATGTCTGGCTTCTCTGGTGGCTCAGTGGTAAAGAATTCTCCTGCCAACGCAGGAGACACAGGTTCGATCCCTGGGTCAGGAAGATCCCCTGGAGAAGGGAATGGCAATCCACTCCAGTATTCTTGCCTGGAGAATCCCATGGACAGAGGAGCCTGGTGGGCTACAGTCCAAAGGGTCACAAAGAGATACAACTGAGCGACTAAACAACAACACGAGTGACGATCAAGGTACCAATTCCATGACATATAAGCACTACTATGTATAGGATTGATAACTCTAGGAAACTCTATCAATACTTTGTAATGACCTATATGGAAACAGAATCTAAAAAAGAGTGGAAACATGTATATGTATAACTGAGCCACTTTGCTGTACGGCAGAAAACTAACACAACATTGTAATCAACTAGATACCAACAAAAATTAATTTTTTAAAAAAGGCATCCATTCTAGGGTGAACACGGTCCAGCCACAAAGGCGCCTCCCCACCTCCGCCCACACCCGCCTCCCCACCTCCATCTGGTCAGCCCTCAGACAGCCCACCAGCCCACAGCACCTCCACCACCATAGCCGACCTCTTCCTCCCATTGAGGTCCAAGTGGGCTCAGGAATGGCCTCAGAAATACAGGCCTGCAGAAACCTCAGCAGCCTCACAGAGCCTGGTCCTGAGAGGTGGCAGGAAGGAGGAGGGACTCCATGCTGGCCCATAGGCCAGTTCAGCTTGGGTTTCACAGAAGCTGTGCAGCTCTGCTCTGAGGCAGACGCAGGCCGTCTCTTCACCCTCTAACATAACACTTGGAGGAAATCCCTTTAGTCAGCTTTTAAAATCTGACGGCATCAAAAAATAAAGTAGGGAGTTCCCTGGTGGTCCCCAGTGGTTAGGACTTCACACTTTCACTGCCAAAGCCCGGGTTCAAGCCCTGGTCAGGGAACTCAGATTCCACAAGTGACACAGTAGAGTCAAAAGAATACAAACAAATACGAAGAACACTGGTTCCGTGAGAATCCCTGTTGCTAACAATGGAAGGAAAACGACTGCAATATTATAAGCAACAGATGAGCTGCTACTAACAGTCCACAAGCCCTTCCAGCTCCTTCCTGCCCAGAACAGCTGTGGAACCAGAGCCCCGACGCCGCTGCAACCAGAAACACCCCGAGGAACTAGAGTGCAAGCTGGGCCCAGACGCCCTGTTTCTCTCACCTGACTGCTTCCCAAACCCTCTCCTTGGCCACACGAGTTTTCCCAGCACCTCAAACGTCTTGGCGTAAGAGAACCAGTGTTCTACTGACCACCAAGACCTGTGGCAGGCAAGAGTGAGAACTTTTCTGGGAAAGCATGTAAACACAATGGCCAATTTTTATATGAACAAAAGCACGTGTTTAATGAAACCTAATTTAAATGACATCTAATATTCCATACTTTGTATGTATTTTAAGAGAACCTAGAGCAGCCAGAACTCTAAAATTATAACAAAAAGTTATTATACTCAAAAATCTAGAATACATGAGTTTTACTGGTATAATTAGCTATGCATATTTCTTTGAGAAAGAAGCAAAAGTGTGCTTTGTTATCTATCTTTAAATCCTGACAAATATCTCTGTTAAACAGGCAAATGTATTATTAGCACAGGATCTATGAGCTTCTCACCAACTGCAAATCCACCCGCCACCGCCTTGCAGCCAAGGCACATCACTGTGTGTGCTGTGATGCCAAGGGCCACAGCCACCAGTGGCCGAATGCTGCTCAGGCGGTGGCGGGGTCAGTAACTGTAACACAGTATGACCTTCAAACCATGTGATCCAAAAAAAAAACTTGCAAATCCAATCAGCCCGCCCGTCATGGGCCCCGGAGCCACAGTCACTACAGACCAGCCCAGAGTCTATCCAAACTGGGCCCTAAAGGATGCCTGGGAGGGACACGCGCACAGACAGAAGCACGCAGGGTCTTTAACAAGCCCACCTCTGTTGGAAAAGGTGACCTCAGACGGGACCTCAGTGGTTCCCACTCCACCTTATGTAGTCAGAATGAAAATTAAGAACAATGGATGATATGAATAACAATGAAAAGGCATTACAAAGCCTGCAAAATCACTGTGTTTTTAAACTTGTGCCTTCAGATGCCAGGAAAGGTCATGGAGTGTAGACCCTTCCACTCGTGTTCACACCCGCAGTCACACCCTTATCTCTATCCCATCCAAATAGTGGATTTCTGAAGACAATTATAATCAGTGTAATCAGTATTGACTGAAAGTTTATGGTTCACAAAAGTGATCAACAGCATTAGATACCCTGGATTACCTGTGTGATGTACTGTCAAAATGACAACCCTTCCATCTCAGACAACATTCCAAACAGGAACACACCCACTGCTCGAAATCCACCAGCCATCAGGCCAGCCCCGGAACCTGTCAACAGCCTGGCTGGTAAATTGTTTTCTTTTCACAGAGGATCACCAAATGCTTACTAACTACCTCATTTAGGCAGCATCTTGTTTTTTCTTGTCATAAATTAAGGCCAGCATTCCAGTCTCCAAACAAAGGCCAGGCTCAAGCCTGCAGGTGTGGGTGGGCCTGGTTCCCCTCTGC
This sequence comes from Oreotragus oreotragus, assembly GCA_006410675.1. Lineage (NCBI taxonomy): Eukaryota > Metazoa > Chordata > Mammalia > Artiodactyla > Bovidae > Oreotragus > Oreotragus oreotragus. Next base: position 27,808 of record SJYX01004493.1, read on the forward strand.
CTCCTGCCCCGGGGCAGAGGCTCTCAGTGGCTGCCCTGGCGTCCAAAGACAGCCCATGACAGCCCATGAAAGCATGGGCTCATCATGGAAGACTGCCCTGGGGGCCTCGGGTGCAACGGAGCCCTCCACACCCCCACCCCGCACCACCCACCGGTGGCCAAGCCAGCTGCTCTCCCATTCCAGACCACCCTGCAAACTAAGAGTTCTCCATCACACTCAACTCCATTTCCAAGGAAACACTTCCATCATCAGGGAGGCCAGCCAGGTGCATCTCAAAGTGGCCGCACACAGGACGGCTGAGGCAGGGTTGGGTCCGTGGGGGTGAGCAGCAGGAAAGGCTTCTTCCCTGTCGGCTGGAAACAGCACAAAACGCAGAGAATACACTCGGGGGCTGTTGGTCTAAAACCCTCATACCTGGCCAAGGTATGAAACACTGAAAGGAGCCAACAGTTTTCTTTCCAACTGTTATCAATCCACAGATCAGAAGACAGGAGCAACTGCCCCTGGGACATGTCCCCTAAGGGAGGAGGACTCTCCTAGAGCAGAGTGTCCAGCCAGGCTGAGGCTGCACCAGGACTCCCAGGAGAAGGCAAGCTCAAGGCAACCCGGCCAAGAGCCCACCCCACACCCACCAACCACACACGTGGACCTCAAACCTGAGGAAATTCACATGTGCCTACTCGCCGGCCCGCACACAGAGCAGCATGGGCCACCCCGCTTCCCAGCGGAGGGATGACAACGCTCAGGTAGTGCAGGCGTGACAGGCGCAGAGCACCAGACAGGTACAGCAAGCGGGTCCGCGGGCCCCAGGTCACTTGGGGACAGAGCCGCTGAGACAAAAAGTTGATAAGAAGTCAACTTTCTGCACAGACCAGGCTGCCCAGTATCTTCATGTGTCCACAGGCCTCCTCTCCCTGGCACACCAGGGAAGCTACCTACTGACCCACAGGGCTCACCACCACCCTGCAGCCCCTTGTTCTCCTGAAATCCAAGACAAAACCCAGACACTGAGACAAAACTCTATCAAGCCCAAGAAAACCAGCAAGGAGACGTAAGAATGACTTTAATACTTCTTTTTACAAACCAATCAAAACAATACAAACTGTTGAGAGAGAGCGGGTGCAATAAAATTCTTACCGAGTCCATCGCTGAAAGCTGTGGCTGATGACTGTAAATTAAATCCAACAGAGGCGTGTCCCAGAGCAGCGGTGAGGAGATTCTGAAACAAGAGGATCCAGTGAGCACCGATAAATACTAGTTTCCCCTCAGTTCTTTCATGTCACCTCTCTCTGTGTGGACCACACCATGGCCCTTCCTTCACTTTGGGTCACTCCGACAACCCTTAGGTTTTAGGGTGTCTGGCTGCACAGGAGAGGCGCTCACGCCCAGGACTCAGGGAGGGCACCCCAAGCAGACACCTCTGTCTGGACTCCGCTCCTGGACAGCAGTGCTCAGAAAGGCCAGTTGAGGAGACAACACCAGAATGGGCCAGTCATTCTCCCCAGAGCAGGCGCCTGAGGCCCGGGGCCCTGGAAGGGCCATCCGCAGACGTTCTCCTTTCAGGAGTTTGACAGTAAGCCTTTGCCAGAGTTATAGATTTTGTAGCTTCTACAGACTCACTGTTCACACTCAAGAGTAAAATCTGAACTCACCCTTCGCTGACAAGACCCGCACGCCAGCCGCGCCTGCCCCTCAGATGGGCCAGTTCCACCACACCGTCCCCTCCCCACTCCCTCCCTCCACCTCCCCAGGGACCTGCCCACAAAGGCAAAGGACCATGATTCAGACCAAATGAGCTCCCAGGACCCAAGGTCAGAGACGTGCCTCTAGGTCCAGCTCAGGAGAAGCCAGAGGGCCTGGGTGGGCGACCCCACAAGGACCAGCACGTGTCATCAATGTCACTAAGAAATATCACACAGAGGGGCCTTGTAGGCAGGCCAGCCACAGACAAACAGCCCCCTTACTCATAAGTAAGCTGCAGCTACACATCAACAGAAGCGAATCTCAAAAAAATCTTATCAATGAATGAAAAAATGTCTTGGAGGGATATACTGAATATATCTGGGTCTTTCAAACACACATGAAACTTGAGACTTCCCTGGCAGTTCAGTAGCCATCTACCTGCCAATGCAGAGTGCACGGGTTTGAGCCCTGGTCTGGGATGATTTCACATGCTGCAGGGCAAGCAAGCCCATGTGCCCCCACTGCTGAAGCCTGCCCACTCAAGAACAGGCGCTCTGTGCGAGAAGCCACTGCGACGAGAAGCCTGTGCGCCGCGACGAAGAGCAGCACCCCCCCACACATCCTGAGGAAGCCCCCACACTGCAACAGAGACCAGCAAAGCCAAAAATAAAGTAATAATAAAAAACTTAGGTACATGAGATAGTACATTTATCGTGTATTCATTCAAAACTAGGAGTTTAAAGGTACAGAGACAACTAAAAACATCTTTTCATTCATCAAATATTTTTACATCAAAACACAGCAATTTCAACTATTTGAAAGTAAACTCAAAGTCTAGTATCAAAAAAAGAGAAAATGGCACCATATATGATCTTCCAAAATCACTATTTTTAAAAAAAAAACAAACAGATTTTATTGAGAAGCCTTTCCAAAGACCTATGCCAGAAATCAAATCAACGGACTCTGTGACCTGGCTGTATGAACAAGCGACACTGCTGGTGGGAAGGGGGGGGGGGTGACACTGAGGGTCACAGCAACACTGCTCTTCCGAGACAGCTGTGCGGTCTCAGGAATATACAAACCCGGTTTCCACAGTCCCATCAAGCACCCTCCCGTCTCCACACACACCAGCTGTGCCGCGTCAGGATGGGGCGTGCAGACAGGAAGTGGGCACGGCTGGCGGGACAAGCGCTCGTGGACAGTGGACTCCCAAGGTCTGCACACGAGCTACACGTGTGTGTATACAGCTGGGTCAGGACTTTTTTGTCCTTCTGTTGCTGGCACAGGATTTCTGAAGCTGACGTTAAGCACAAGGAGTAGAAAAGCAGCTTCCAACCACATTTCGGTTTTCTTGAAAAGCACAAGCTGCTCACTAAGCGTCTCGATTTTCCTATAAAGACAGTAACAGGAAAACACAGTGTTTATGATGAAGTTGACACCTGCTGCTGCTGCTGCTAAGTCGCTTCAGTCGTGTCCGACTCTGTGCGACCCCACAGACGGCAGCCTANTTCTTGAAAAGCACAAGCTGCTCACTAAGCGTCTCGATTTTCCTATAAAGACAGTAACAGGAAAACACAGTGTTTATGATGAAGTTGACACCTGCTGCTGCTGCTGCTAAGTCGCTTCAGTCGTGTCCGACTCTGTGCGACCCCACAGACGGCAGCCTACCAGGCTCCGCCGTTCCTGGGATTCTCCAGGCAAGAGTAGTGGAGGGGGTGCCATTGCCTTCTCCAGAAGTCGACACCTAGAATACTGCAATTAGCAATACCGTTCAGTCTCTGAAACCAGCACAATGTCACTCGGGACACACCACCCTCCACCATCCTGGGCACTTCCTGGGCCTAGGGTGCTAGGCGCCCCACGCCCCTTCCACACAACAAGCCACACAGAACACGGTCACTCAGACATCAGAGACACACTGGAGACCCTGACCACCAAGACAGGAGATAGCGTTCCTGGGGCTCTAAGTCAGGAAACAGACTACCAGTGTTTAGCTCCCAGCAAATTCAGAATTCCCAGTCAGCACCCCGCTCTCCGCAGAGAGGACACTGTCACCTGCCATGGCCGGGGGCACTGACGCCTAGCCCTAGAGACACCCAGTCTCAGGAGCCAGGGCTGCGGCCGTGACACTTGCATCCAGAATCACAGCCCACTGCAGCCTCTCTGCTGTCAGCGCTCCTGCTCCTGTGGGCCCGCCAGGGACAATCGGACCAGCCCTCTGGTAGACCCCATTCTCGATCTCCAGCTCAGAGCTCCCCACTGAACACACAAAGCTCACCACACCAGAGACATGCCACATCACACATGTGCACAGATGAGCCCCGAGGTAATTATGACTGTATTTCCTGCCCTGGTTCAGGGCACTCCTGTCTAGAAGATCCTCCAAGTCCAAACCTGCTGTGCCCAGCTCATGACCAAAACCCAGACAGAAGCCTGGAGTCATCCAGCTCCAAACCTCTGCTCTCTCAGCCCCCACCAGCCGGCCAGACTCCTGACTCAGCAGCCCCAGTGCTCCCCGACTCGTGTCATCACAACTCCCACCACGCTGCTGAGAAGTGGACGCGCCACGTCTGGTTTACCCTTACACACCCCACTCCGCCCACAGGAGTCACTGGGCTCACGGGGGGTGGCTTCGAGTCCAAACTTCAGACGCCACCCTGACGACGCACATGCATATGCGCACACATGTATATGCACACACGTACACGCACACACGTACACACACACACAGAGCAAAGGAGCTCCCACTTTCCTGCTCGGAGGGCGAGTTCTCACTGCAGGCACCCCACTAAAGATGAGTGCCCCAGGGACACAGGCACCCCGGCAACTCCAGACTGCTTCCAGTTTCTGGGAGACACAACGTTTCCCTCACAGGAGACGCCTCCCCTCCGCTTCTGTGTCCCAGGGCTGTTCTCCAGGCCCACTCTCTGGTTCTCCGTCAGGTGGCCATCATGCTGGAGGACAACTGTTGTGCTCAACTCCAGGGCTGCACACCGCACCCTGGGCACTAGCAGGCACAGCATGAGGCCCAGCGTTGACCTTGGAGCAGAGAACACAACTGACCCCTGGGAGAGCGAGTGCGGAGAGGAGGCCACTTCCCAGGGTCACAGTCAAGTGCCCGGCTCCAGACCTCCGAGTATCCGTGCCCTTCCAATCCACCCAAATCCCAATCACCCTTTGACCCAAGTGAAAATTCACCCCAAATACATGTGGTTAATGGACAAAATTAATCAGAGGTAAAAACACAGTAAGTAAGGATGCCCTCCCCGGCCAGCGCGTCCCTCTAGCCCAGCCAAGCGATGGTGCCCGGTGGGCTCCTGAGCAGCTCTCAAGGTCACAGGCCCAGCATGCCGTCTCCCAGAGAGTGGGGGCTGCCTTGCCTCCAAGTCAGCGCATGTCCAGAAACGAAGATCCACAGTCTCCTTTCCGGACTCACCAATTCCAAGAGCGCCCTCGCTGCATCCGCCACAAAGCTTTCAAACCAGAAGATTATCAAATGCAAAATAAGGTGTGTTCACCAGCCCCATTCAAGCCAGATTAAGTGCTCAGACTGGAAGCACTCCCTCAGCCTGCAGAGGCTGGGTGAGGAAACAGCTGCGTGACATACACATGTGCTCTTCTTTAACCACAGAAACCGGGCCAGTGACACAGACAGGACATTGGCCTCCAAGTCTCTGGCTCCCACCAGGAATTTAAGACCCCACCACCACCCAGGACTTTCCACGCTCCAGGTGGAAACAGGTGGCTTGGAAGAAACAACAGGCTGCTCAGAAGACATGCCCTTTTATTTCAAAGACTTCAGTCTCAAGTGATTTGTTCCCGGAACATTCCCACCCTGGAAGATGCTTCAGATTCTGTGTGTCTGGGGGTGAGTATTCCAAAACTGTTCTAATATTTTCCAAGCAAATCTAATAAATAATCACTGCTCTAGTCCCATTTGCCTACCCAAACCCCTAAATACAAAACCTTGAGAATCCTTACCATTCTCACCCTCTAAATAAGTTGGAGAGGGTTGGTTTGAGATGGAAGACCACAGAAATGAGAGGGTTCCACGGAAGTCACTGAAGCAGGACTCGCTTCACGCTCAGAGGGGACCCAAAGTCCCATCTGTCATCACAAGGGCATAGGGACGCTAGCTACCGGTCCACTGACCACGTTCCAGCCCAGCTGCTGGCCACCAAACGAAAGCCTACCCAACAGCCTGACACAATACCTGCCAAGACACACGTCTCCTGGGTCCAAAATCTGCTCTGAGGGGCAGGACCCAAGCTTTCCTAATAAAGCGAAGAGTGTGGGCCAGCTAGGCCACGCCACTCATAGGAAGTCAGGGCTCAAGTCAAGATTGTCTTTGGGCTACTAGTGATCTAATGTGTCCTGAGTGATCTGTGCTGTGATCCTGGGCATGAGAGGGGTCCCCACCCTGAAGACTACACAAACACACAATCACAGCAACAGCACCCCGAAACGCCTCGTGCAAAGGGCTACAGGGTGGGGTGCGGCCTAACCTGCAGGCGTGCACATAAGTGTGGAGACCGGCCCGCTGGGAGCCCGACACCCACCCACCAGCCCTTGGCCGCAGGTGCCCTGCCTGCACAAACAAACGTGCTTTCAACTTGTCAAGTCAAAGAAGGAGAGCTCTTCCTCTTTTAAATTTCTATGTTTAATCTCATGTGCTGGTGCTGCACTTCATTTCTAAACCACCTTAAATTTCCAGAAGACACTCTGTTGCAATGACAGTGCTAGACTGTTAAGAGTGACAAGCACGTCAACCAACAGGTTCTGCCGCCAAGCAAGGAGACGCCCACCGGTCCACACGTGTCCCCTCCGCCCAGTCTCCCAGGAGACCCCTCAAGCAAAGAGTCTCCATTCTGAAAAGTGAGTAAATTCTTCTTCCATTAAAACATTAAAATCCAAATTTCTTTCCTGGCAGATGACCCTCAGCAGGAAGAGAAACTCCCGTAGAAAAGACAGTGTTTCCCAATAGCAAGTATTACTAGGAAATCACAAACCCTGGCTGTGAGAAGAGAACAAAGCAGGATGATCATTCAGCGAAAATAATGCAACACAGACCAAAACGCACAAGAGCATCAGGGCAGCCCTTGCCTCCTGGAGCCACTGTCTACTTCCTTCAGACTTAAATACATCGACAACACACTGTAAGACACGTGCAAACAAAACATTCTGACTGTATACTTCTCTCTCTTTTTATTATTTTTTTAAAATAATTATTATTTTTTTAAAATAATTTTATGCATTTGTTTCTGGCTATGCTGAGTCTTCGTGGGCTTTCTCTAATCTCAGCGAGCGGGGGCTTCTCTTCGCTGCGGTGCGCAGGCTCCTCGCTGCGGTCGGGGCTTCCCTCGCCACAGAGCACAGCTCCTAGGGCACACAGGCTCAGCAGGCTCTGGAGCACAGCTCACTCGTTGCGGCATGTGGGCTCAGTTGCTCCGCAGCATGTGGAATCTTCCCAGACCAGGGATTGAACCCGTGTCTCCTGCATTGACAGACTAATTCTTTACCACTACAGGGAAGCCCTAACTACATATTTTTCAATAATTACAAGAGTAAACTAATCAATTATCAGCTGAGACATCTTGAACTAAGGATCAGGGGCTTCCCTAGTAGCTCAGACGGTCAAGAGTCTGCCTGAAATGCAGGAGACGCTGGTTCAATCCCTGGGTCAGAAAGATCTCCTGGAGAAGGGAATGGCACCATACTCCAGTATTCCTGTCTGGAGAATTCCATGGACAGAGAGGCCTGGTAGGCTACAGTCTGTGGGGTTGCAAAGACTTGGACATGACTGAGTGATTAACACTTTCACTTTTCAATACTTTTGAAAAATAAAAAATATTAGTAACATTTAGCTCTTAGATGGACTGACCCACTTACCCCAAGTCAGTGAAATTCTGAAATTAATATACATTTATCAATGGTATCTTTAAAAAGATGGGAAGGGGTCTCACAACTCAGCACAAACTGTCCCCAATCTCCTAAAAGCTGACAAGAAAGGAGAATTATGAAGAAAAACCATACTCACCCAAACCTAACCTGACATGTATGCTACCATTTTTAGAAAAATGACATTAGCACTAAGTTAGACTCCTGAGAAGAGGCCCACAGTGAAAACACAGGACAGATCTCCAAGTGAAGTAACATCGATTTATAAGCTGCGAGGGGACGGGACATGGCTCTCACCCCATGAGTCAGAAATGGCACTTACAGGGCTTCCCTGGTGGCTCAGCGGTGATGAATTCGCCTGCCAATGCAGGAGACACGGGTTCGACTCCTGGTCTGGGAACACCCCACATGCTGTGGAGCAACTAAGCCCGCGCACCACCAATACTGAGCCTGTGCCCTAGAGCCCGGGAGCCGCAGCTACTGCAGCCTGCGTGGCCCAGAGCGCGTGTTCCACAAGACGAGAAGTCACCACAGTAAGAAGCCCTCGCACCACAACTAGAAAGTAGCCCCACTCACTGCAACCAGAGCAAGGCCCACCCAGCAACAAAGACCCAGCACAGCCAGTAAATGAATAAGTAAACAAACTTAAAAAAAGACACTTATGTGTTCTGTGACTGAGAATACAAGACAGAAGTCACACAAAGTCTTCAATATACACCAAAAACAGAGCACCGTCTGCCTCGGTGCCTGCGCTCGTCCCAGCAGCAGGCAGGCCACAGTGTGGCCCTGCCCCTAGGGCCTCCTTTCGAGAGGGCTGCACACCTCCGCTGACTTTGCCCTTTGCCGTCACAGAGCTTGCACCTGGGCACAGCTCTCCTGCCCCTGATGCAGCTGTGAGTGCCAGCTTACCACCTTCACAAGCAGCCAGGTTAATTTCCTGAAGATCAATGTGGGGCCATGCATGCAAGCTCAGATCAGTGTCAGTGGCGTCTAATGGCCGTTGTTAAAATTCTGACCACACCACTGCACTGGCAGTGACCCTGGGTACATTCTAACAGCCTGTGTCATTCTTAAGTTTTCTCGGCTGTAGAAAAAGAAATTCCTGGATACAAAATACAGATGAACACATAGAAGCCAGTTGCATTTCAAGACATCAGCACAGTTCGAACCTACAATGAAAAACGGGACAGTGTCACCAGGACAGACAAGGCGACCAATGGGACGCACACAAGCTCCATGACCACATGGACACACAGGGAGACCCCATTCATGACAGCAAGCACTCCAGATCAGCAGGCAAAGGACAGTCCACTCATGGATAAAGCTGTGAGCAGTCAGCTCGTGCACAGACATCAGTCTGGGACAGAGTACAGGCGCAAACATAAACAGCAGAAGTACAACAACATTTTCAGATGGTTCAGAAAGCTATGTCTATGTCCTTGGGGCAGGGAGATTTTCTTAACTAAGAATGACGGGTCATGATTCACATTCGGGAAGACACTGTCCTAGAGGATCTCGCACAGATCCTTCAAAATAAAAGGAGTCTATCTCAAGCATCAAATGTAACTACATCCTTCTGATCATCTTACAGGTAACTATCATGACAGAGCATCACCTTCATGCACGGCAGATGTTGTTCAAAATGCACATATGTACACAACAACAACAACAAAACTCTTACCTTTCCTACTTAGCACTGAAGGTTAAGTAAGTTCCACTGTCTTCGGTAAAAACAAAAGATTTCTGAAAGATGGACAATACTTAGGTAAAAGCAGCTCTATGTATGAATCATGAGCACAATTATATTGGGTTAGCCAAAAAGTTCACTCTGTTTTTCCCATAAGATGGCTCTCTCCAGTAGTGCTTAGATGTCTTTAACTTGATTCAAAACAATTTTGTCACATTATATTGTGACAGCTGTCACATCAGCATACATTTTCTAAAAACTCAAAAATGGTGAATTTTTATGTGCGCATTTTAATACTGAATATGGAAAAAAGGCAACATTTTCAGTATATTATGCTTTACTATTTCAAGAAAGGTAAAATCACAACTGAAATGCAAAGAAAAGATTTGTGCTGTATATGAACAAACGTGTCGAGAGTGGTCTGCAAAGTTTCATGCTAGAGGTTTCTCCCTGGACGATTCTCCAGAGTCAGGCAGACTAGTTGAAGCTGGCAGCGATCAAATTAAGATATTAACTGGGAACAATCAACGTTGCATTATGAGGGAGAGAGCCGAAATACTTAAAATATCCAAATCAAGCAGTGAAAATCATTTGCACCACCTAGATTATGTTCATCACTTTGATGTTAAGGTTCCACATAAAGTTAAGCAAAAAAAAAAAAAAAAGTATTGACCATATTCCCGTGTGCAATTCTCTTCTTAAATGTAAACAAAAATGTTCCAATTTTAAAACAAATTGTGACAGGCGAGGAAAAGTGGATACTGCACAATAATGTGGAACAGAAGAGATCTTGGGGCAAGCAGAATGAACCACCACTAACCTCACCAAAGGCCGGTGGTGGTGTGCATACAGCGGGACCGGAAGGGAGTCCTCTATTACAAGCTCCCTCTAGAAAACCAAATGATTAACTCAATAATGTTCCCAATCAGACCAACTGAAGCAGCACTCCACGAAAAGCAGCCAGAATTAGCCAACAGAAAACACATAATCTTCCATCAGGATACACAAGAATGCATGTTTCTTTGATGACCAGGCAGTAACTGTTACAGCTTGGCTGGGAAGTTCTGATACATCTGCCATAGTCAGCAGACACTGCACCTTCAGATTTCCATTTGCTTGAATCTTTATAAAATTCTCTTAATGGAAAAAATTTCAATTCCCTGGAAGACTGTAAAAGGCACCAGAAACAGTTCTTTGCTCAAAAAGATAAAAAGCTCTGGGAAGACAGATTTTTATGAAATTACCTGAAAAATGGCAGAAGGTAGTGGAACCAAACAGTGAATACACTGTTCAATAAAGTTCTTGGTGAAAATGAAAAATGTATCTTATTTTTACTTTAAAACTGAAGGAATTTTTTGGCCAACCCAATATGTGACCTCTGAATGTGTAACGCAAAGTTAATGGTTTTACTTCTAAGAAAGCGGAATCAAATACATATGCCCTTTTAGTGCTAAAAACTGCATCAAAAGGAAAAACAAGTGACAATGGTCTCCATGTAAAACAGTGATGAAGGGGTGTGAGTGAGGGGATTTCCTGCAGTCCAGGGGTTAGGACTGGGCGCTCCACTGCCAGGGGCCCGCGCTCAGCCTCTGCTCAGGAGAGAACTAAGATCCCACAAGCTGTGCAGTGTCTGAGCTGCTGCTGGCCTGAGTTCACGTTAACATGATTATTAAATTGCTACGAGTAAAAATTTTGTGGGGGAAGGTGTGTGTAAGAAAACTGATCTAAAATGCAAAGCAATATTCAAGATGAAGTTGAAACACATGGGACAGACCTCAGGACTGAGGCCTGTGAAAATGGCCACACTGTCCACAAAGGAACACTGGTCCCACACCAACAGCCTCATGAGCCATACGCAGCTCCACAGGCAAACCCAGCCCAGCACAGCGTCCACTCCACGTGTTCACACACGGACCCCGGGCAGGCTGAGCAGTCACCGCAACAGAGGTCAGTCGGGTTTGGACCCATGGCCGGCCTGAGGCAGAGAGCTCTGCAGCACCAAGGCCCACACCCTCGGCTTGTCCTTGGTTTAGGAGCTGAGTCAAGCCCACCTTCTCAACTCTGTGATCTATGACTGCTCTCAGAAGAAGAGCTGCAGAGGGATTCGCTGCAAGTTCTGAAACATACAGTGCCCTCTGCTTCCAGCTCTGCACTCTTTCTACTACATCACTCTCCCTGCCTCTTTTTCCTCTCCGGTCTTCAAGGGGACAATGGAGTGATTCACACCACAGGCATCCTCCAAAGAGCCCAGGGTGCTGCAGCTCAACAACGGACAGCTAACACACGCATCGGGATAAAATGTCTACGGTCCCCGTGGAGGGGCACATGGGAACCAGAGCATTAAGAGAGACAAGCCCAACCAAGGGTCCAGAAAAGTACGGCCCAAACAGCCAAAGGGCTGAAGCCCTGGAGAGGGCTGTGGGCCAGAAAGAGGGACACCCACTCTGGGGGCTGCAAGTCCTGCTGGCGCCTCCTCCAGTCTCCCCACAGCACTGCACAATGTGCTCAAACTCTCTGGGAGACAAGTCTTAAAATATTTAAGTGAATTTTCATTCTGAAAAGACTGAAGAAATTTACACAACAGTCTATTACAGACTTTTTTTTTAATTTCGCAAATCCAGTGTCAGAATATATTATGCTACCCAATAACAAATGCAAAGTAATAAAAAAATCAATCTTCAAAAGAAGAATGATTTCAAAGATGTGCAAACCTGATTCTAAAAAATTAAACCTACCCTGCACAATTAAACAGAAGCTGCATGTAGCAGTCCACGTAACCCAGTGTTGCCACACTGACCTCATGGTGCTGGCCAATGACCGCCACTCCTGGAAACCTACCTTCCCACACCCTCCCTGGATAACTTTAGCACTTTTTAAAGTCACCAGAAAGTTCAACCTGGCGTTGCATTTGTTGGGAGATTTCAAAACAATTTATTCCAGTTTAAATAGCTACTAATTAAAAGTCTGTCAGTTAAAAATGCTTGCTTAGGCAGCAAAATCAAGGTGAACTGTAACTAAAACCCTAGAAATATAATATTTTTTAGTAAAGTAATAAGCATTAATTCAATGATCTGTGACAGGTTTAGGTAAGCCTGAACATCCCTTGTGGACACCAAGCACACGCAGACAGGACAAGGGGTGCAAAAACCGTAAAGGACAGGGTAGGGAGGGGCAGCCGGGCGGACGCAAGTCCCTGGGAGAGGTGGCAGGCCTGGCCTCCTTCCTTCTTACTGGGGCTTCATCTCAACAGTCCACATTCTAACTCTTCAAAACATAATTAAGACTATGTTTTCAGACATGATGAATCTTGTGCAAACAAACTTTGGAAACTTCTCAGAAAGCCACCTGTTAACAAGGGACAAAGACTGTTCCTTTTCCTTTCCCTAGAGTTGTGTTCAAAACAGATGCTGAACAAAGACAATTCTAGGCTCCCCACCCCAGTACTCTTGCCTGGAAAATCCAATGGACGGAGGAGCCTGGTGGGCTGCAGTCCATGGGGTCGCTAACAGTCGGACAGACTGAGCGACTTCACTTTCACTTTTCTCTTTCATGCATTGGAGAAGGAAATGGCAACCCACTCCAGTATTCTTGCCTGGAGAATCCCAGGGACGGGGGAGCCTGGTGGGCTGCCGTCTATGGGGTCACACACAGTCGGACACGACTGAAGTGACTTAGCAGCAGCAGCAGCAGCAGGGAATTTCCTGGTGGTCCAGTGGTTAGGACTCAGCGCTTTCACTATCAAGGCCTGGGTTTAATCCCTGGTTGGGGGACAAGACCCCGCAAGTTTGTCTTCATCTCTCTCTCTCAGTACCTCTAGGTTCTGGGCCAGAACAAATCCATTTTACTGAGCTGGAATATGTCATTCAGGAGTTTTACACACCCTAACAAAAGATGGCTTCCAAAAGATGTTCGTAAACAGCTTGTGGAGAAGCCTGCATCCTTAAGAGGGCAGACTGGGGTTGGTTCAGCCTCTTCCCCAGACCCTCACAGATCCCACTCCCCCAGCAGCAGGAAGGCCTGGGCTCCCAGCTGCCTCTGACCCCGTCACGGCCCCTCGGCCCCGGCCAGCCTCCAAGCGCCACCCTCACTCTTCCAGCTGGCTTGCGGCCACTCTTAACAGCACTTCACCACAAGAGCCAGTCTCTCTCCCTCTTTCACTAGAAAGATAAATAGGAATTTTTATTCTAGCCAAGAAACCTGTCGAATGTGAAGTATTTGACGCTAGGCCTGTTCTCAGCAAAAACAAACAGGCACCTGCACTCGTGGCATCAGGAGCCCTCCAGTCGGGGGGGAGTGATGCAAGGAGGAGGCACACTCCCCAGCAGACTCCCTGCACACCTGTGAGGGTGCCAGCCACACACGTCACCTGCCCACGACACGTGGACACTGTAGGAGCAACACCCTCCCCACCCAGGGCCAACCAAACCTGTTAATCCCTTTCAACAGGTTTTACAAACAACAGAAATGAATAAAGGACACTGTAGGGACAAGTAAGGAACACCCTCTTATACATGTAAAGAGATACACAAACGGGCCGAATTAAGCAGGGGCACAAAACAATGACCTATGACCAAGGGAGGCTCAGAAGAATGCACCTTGAGAACAAAGAGGTCTGTCCCTGGAGGGTGGCAAGAACCAAGCCTGTGCTAACATGTACCTGCGGTGACAGGACACAGCACCTGCCAGGCTGGACAGGTGACAAGTCTCAGGTCACGCACATGGCTTCAGTGGAGCACTCCCATGCACCAGGGCTGGGGCAAAAGCTGATGGCAAGTTTCAATCAGAAGTCAACAATAACTGGCTGAGATGTTTTACCAAGGAAAGTAGTTACATAAGTTCTATTCTCCTGTGTACAACAGTAACAAGACTCAACACAGATAAACAGGGCTGTGCAACGTTCAAACAACAACACACTGCACTGCAAGCCTCCACATCAAACAGCAGTGAGCACAGACTTTATCAGCAAGAAAGGTTTTCATGCCCAGAGACGCTCTAGTTACAACTTCCGTCTGAAATGGAACTGAACAGATGGAAAACTGCGAGCGGCTGCTCGCCCAATATCTGCTGTGCATAAAAGGCTTTCTGCTGAAAGAGCAGCTGAGCGGAACACAGTTTCTCAGACAGCCTCCTTTCAGGAGAGGGGTGCAGGGGGGCCAGCTGTCAGCATCAGCCGCTTTACCCACTATGGAGGCCTGGACCTCGGTCCCAGAACTCCATCCATCCCAGGACGGCACCTGAAATCCGACAGATCAAGAGCACCAGAGGAGCCAAGCAAACAACTTCTGTCCACTGCCTCTTCTCCCAGACGTGGGAAGGGATGGAGGCCAATGCACATGGGCCACCGGGGGGCTTAGCAGTACACAAGCCCACCTTCCCCGATTCTAACAAACAGAAATCAACCACAAGTACCAACCAAAGACCAGGGAGGGCTCCACCCACAAGGTGCGAGGGGGCCAGCCGGGCAGCAGGGTCTGGAGGCATCCACAGCATCCGCCAGGCATGATCCAGCTCCAAGGCCAGGACCGGCACAGGGCACCCAGGCACAAGCTTCCCGAAGCCCAGATCTCTGCACAGCAGGCCAGAGGTGACTGCAAACAGCTGACTCGTCCCTGGAAGGCTAAGCTCTGGCTTGAGGTTGCTCATCAAAGGACATCAGACTGTGTGGAGACGGCGAGGAGCACCACCATCCATCAGACAGCCCAGCACCCGCTCTGCCTCAAGCGCTCCAGCCCCACAACTCTAGCCAGGAGTCCCGCCTCACCACCGACACGTGCCCAGACTACCGCCCACCCCACCCCCCACCCCCTGCCCACAGAGGACATGTCTCCCCACACGTTGAGCGGTGAGAGCAGAGCCTCTTCTGTGGAACACAGGAACAGGCAGGGACCCAGGTTTTCAGGAGACAGACAAATGTCGGGGAACAACACTGGGGTCACTGAGGGAAGGACCACAGGAGAAGGGCTCCAGGGTCCCAGGGCCCCAGGCCATCCTCGACCCCACAAACCCAGGACGAGCCTGCCAGCTCTCCAGAGTCCAGAGTGCTGCTGCTGGGAGCCACACCCTACCCCCACGGCACCCCTAACTCCCTCCTCTCCCTGGCACCGGTGCCTGAGCGCCCAGCAATCACACCACATCCTCCAACTGCCAGGAACACAGGGGAGCGTCGTCACAGACTCAGTGACCACACCCTCCTACATCCATCCCACCTCTGATTTTGATATCCTGACAGCCTCAGGTTTTTAAAAAGGAAGAATTAACCTGGCCTAGCATAAGTCCTGCAACAAGTAAACAGCAAAGAGAACATGAAGTTTTGCTTTTTAGAAGAATCCACCTAAAACCACTCTCCTGAGGAGTAATGCCTGCACAGTCTATTTACAGTTCTATTTCCAAGGTAATTTTCAAAGAGCCTCCTAACCGCATTTGTGTAGGATGTAAGAAACCCACACATGATCTGCCCCTAGTTAGATGTGATAATGGACTACCGTGAGGGAGAGCCAAGCCCTGTCGGCAGAGGCCCCAAGGGTGCCCGGACCCTGGCAGGGACAGAAGGGGCACTGGAAGCCAGATGTAGAAAAGGTCTTCACCCCTGAAGCTTAGACAAAATGAGCGTCAAGAATATGGAAAAGAAGCCAGGTTTTCCTCGGTGCTCACATCTAAAAGCAGCATAAGACAAAATCGACCAGGTCAACAAGTCGCAAGGGGCCTGGAGGCGAGACCATGAAATCCCCAGCAGGAGCCTGGACCCACAGAGGGAGCCCAAGAAGCTTGGCCCAGGCGAGGGCCCCACCCCTGCACTCTGCACCTGCTTAAGGCTTCCGGGAAGCAGAGCTTGGGAAAAGCCCAGTACAAGGCCCGGGCCACAGTCCAGCTGCTGCCAGAGACAGTGCCCTCTCGGCCCTCGCCAGCCCCAGGAGGACACAGCCCGCTGCAGGAGTGACAAGTAAGTGCAGGCGGCGGTGTCCACACCGTATGGGGCCCGTTCTCCAGGCCTCCAGGCCTCAGGGTCCCCTCACAAGTCCCATATGTGGCCCAGGCGTTCCTGCTTCTCCCCAACTTATTCAGTCGCTCAGGCGTACCCCTCTTTGCAATCCTGTGGACTGTAGCCTGCAGGCTCCTGTGTCCATGGGATTCTCCAGGCAAGAACATTGGCATGTGTTGCCATTTCCTACTCCAGGGGATCTTCCCAACCCTAGGATCGAACCCACAACTCTGGCATCTCCTGCATTGGCAGGCGGGTTCTTTACCACTGAGCCACCAAAGAAGTCTGCCCAGAATGACTACTTATGTACTTTAATAGAAATTCAAGAATAAATAAAAATGGATCAAGTTCATCACATCTTCTTCCTGGAGTTCCTTTCTTAGACACAAAAAATTATTAGAAGGGAAAAATTAAAATATTTGAACTACACCAGAATATAACTAAATTCTGCCCCCAGAAAAGTCCCAGAAAATCCCAAAGCAAGTCTCAATTATTCAGCACACAGCCAACTGCCCCAAGTCCCACTGGATGTTGCATTATGCACGAAAAAGCAGAAACAAATACAAGTCAGAAGCCACCCACAGCTCCAGTCACAGAGCGGAAGCCAACTTACACAGGGCTCCCCACTGCTAGTGATGCCTGGGTACCCGTGACTCCTCCACGCGCCATGCTAAGAACAAAGGCCACAGGCCAGAACCCCAACACCCCGCAACAACCAGGCGGGGGGCTCTCACTTCACTTCCGCCTTTGTTGAAAGATGGCTCAGCAAAGAACTCCCTCAGGAAGAGGCTGCAAAGGGCCCAGCACCCAAGAAGTGTACGCACGGTCATTTCCATGGCCTCTGGGTCCTGGGAGCCACCAGGCAGGGGTGGGAGGACCACAGGGCACGGGAGGTCCCCTCAGGGACCTGGCTCCCTGCAAGCAGGGGTCGCTGCCCAGCACCTGAGGGTAGACACCTGTGAAGGAAGAGGGGCACACAGGTGCCATGACAAAAAAAAAAAAAATCATCCTGTTTTTAATGCTATCCTGGGAAACTTCTGTATTCTTTCCTCAGATTCCAAATGAACATCCAGCAATTCAAGAAGAGATGTGCACAATGTAATAAGAGAAAAAAAGAGAAGACTATATGTCTTAGTGTACAAAGGCCTCTAACTTTCACTCACACTTTTAACTGCATTTCAACATATATACACACCTATTCTCACAGGCCCAGGACAGACACTCAGCCTCCAGAGGAAGACACAACCCACTCAGCCATCCTCCCACCGCCTCCCTCTCTGTGATGGGGCCACATACGTGCATGGCCAGTCTGTGCTGCACACTTACCAATTGGAGGAGGGAATTTCTCCATTTTTGTAAAGAAGTAAATAAAAACTGAAGACTATGACAAGCAGTCTATTTTTTCCTTGGGCTCCAAATCACTGCAGATGGTGACTGCAGCCATGAAATTAAAAGATGCTTCCTCCTTAAAAGAAAAACTATGAAAAACCTAGACAGCACATTAAAAAGCAGAGACATTACTTTGCTGACAAAGGTCCGTTTAGTCATGGTTTTTCCAGTAGTCATGTATGGATGTGAGAGTTAGACCATAAAGAAAGCTGAACACTGAAGAATTGATGCTTTTGAACTGTGACGCTGGAGAAGACTCTTGAGAGTCCCTTGGACTGCCAAAGAGAGCCAACCTGTCAATCCTAAAGGAAATCAGTCCTGAATATTCACTGGAGGGACTGATGCTAAAGTTGAAGCTCCAATACTTTTGGCCACCTGATGCAAAGAATTTACTCATTTGAAAAGACCACGATGCTGGGAAAGATTGAAGGTGGGAGGAGAAGGGGACAACAGAGGATGAGATGGTTGGATGGCATCTCTGACTCGATGGACATGAGTTTGAGCAAGCTCCGGGAGTTAGTGATGGACAGGGAAGCCTGCTGTGCTACAGTCCATGGGGTCGCAAAGAGCCAAACACGACTGATCGGCTGAACTGAACTGACACGGAGAGTAAGACAGAGCACAGCCAGCTGGAGGGGCAACTCCCACAATAACAACCGCTTTCCCAGGGAAGAGGGGCTGCAGGCCAAACCCATACCTCACGGTGCAGGAGGCCTTTTTCTCCCAGTTAAATGTGACGGATCCATATTTACAGTCACCAAGTTTGGGGGATTTCCTTGGCAGTCCAGTGGTTAACACTCCATGTTAACTGCAGGGGGCAGGGGTTCAATCCCTGGTCAAGGAATTAAGACCCTAGAAGCCATGAGGTGCGGCCAATAAATTAATGAAACAAGTTGCAAGTCCCAAATCTACTCATTTTCATATTTACTGCTGCTGAGTGCCTATTTATGATCCTACAAAACCCAAATCTTTTCTCATGATTAACACTCCCAAACTCTTTCTAAAACTTACTATTATGCCTGCACTCCTAAATTCCTCATTTCTCTGAATCACCAGGGTCATCTAAATTCGAGCTTTATCTTCCCAGATATCTTCACATTTTATATGACTTCACATATCCCCCAGAAATTGAGTAGGTATGTTCTCCATCAGCCATCAACATGTCACACCCCTGGAAAAAGGGCCAGGAAGTCCACAAGAAGTCCACTCCTCACAGGACATGTAGCCGTAACCAGAGGAGCCAAGGACTAGTTCTGTGAAGGGCTCTCCTGATTTCTTCCTGTCCCCACCGCTATTCTCATGATTCAACAGCAAAGGTGGGTACCTTTGACAGACACCTGTGGCCCACACAGTCCAAAATAATGACCACCTGGTCCTCTTATGTCAGACTGCAAGGTTTTACTCCAAGATAAAGTGTGCCTTCATACAGATGAGTAAGGAAGGTGCTTCTGCTGCCTTTAAAGGTGTTTAAAGGCTTGTATATTAAAGTTAATTATCTATAAAGGGAACTCTACAGAAATGTAAGCAGATGAGCAAGTGGCTGGGTTGAGTGCAGAAACAGGAACTAACTGGAAATAGGTAAGAGGGATCTTACACAGTAAACCTCGGAAAAATCACTAAATTATACACATCATATGAGTCCATTTGGGCTTCCCAAGTGGGGCTCAGTGGTAAAAGATCTCCATGCCAATGTTTGATCCCTGGGTCAGGCAGATCCCCTGGAGGAGCAAACAGCAAGCCAATCCAGTATTCTTGCCTGGAGAATCCCACAGAGAGAGGAGCCTGGTGGGTTACAGTCCATGGTGTTGCAGAAAGATGGACATGAATGAGCGACTGAGCACGCATGCATGAGTCCATTTATGCTACAAAAATTAAGCCTCAATAAATTCTAAGAAAACTCAAGTTTGTTATATGTATAGCTGTGCTTTTGTCATCTACGACCAAAGCTGAGGGTACAACTCACAGTAATTCGCTACAGATCCCTCTGACACATGTATCCTAAATCTTTAACCCTGTGATCTGTGACAGCAGGCAGCTCAATGTGGCTGGAGGGATGTGCACCGTGAGGCCAGGCAGTCTGTGCGTGGCCCACCCACATCTCCAGTGTCACCGCCAACCCCCATCTCTCCACCTTCTACCCACCCAAGTCCTCAAAGGCGAGGGTGTCCACATTCTGGATCTGGGGTAACCAAATAATGCCTTGCACTTAGTAACAACAGAGGTGAACACATTCACCTGTCACAAGTCAAGAATACTTTATGAGGAGAAACACATCTTCAGCACATTTTCAGTATTCTCTACTATGGACTCCACTATACTCTCTACTATTGGACCCTGGTGGTCCAGGGTTAAGACTCTGTGCTTCCACTGCAGGGGCCATGGGTTTAATCCCTGGTCAGGGAACAAGATCCCACATGCCTCAACTAAAGATCTTGTGTACTACAACTGAGAACCAGGGCAGCCAAATGTTTCTTTAAAAACAAAACAGAACAAAACCACAAAAAAAACAACTACTCTGTCGTTTAAAAAAAGATATTGATACATATGTACATATATAAAATATATGTATGTGTATGAATACATGGGACAAGCTTAACCATAAATTGAAAGTAATGTTTAAAAACTGTACTATAAAAAACTTTAATAAAAATAAATTAAGGAGTCTGGGATTAACAGATGCACACTAGTATATATAAAACAGATAACCAGTAAGAACTACTGTATAGCACAGGGAACCATATTCAGTATCTTGTAATAACCTGTAGTGTAAAAGAATCTAACATCTGAATCACTCTGCTACATACATGAAACTCAGTTTGTAAATCAATTAACAGTTCAAATAAACAGAGGCAAGAATCCCTCAGACAGTACCTATATTTTTATTAACATTCGTAAAAGGAATTTGTAGCTGAGTTAAAGTACTGAAGCTGCTAATCCGATAAAAAGTTTTCTCCCTCTACAAAATGACCCTTCTGCCAGCCAAGCTGCCTTCCCTTTGAGCAGGAACTGACTGCCAAGGACTCCAGAACAGTGTCCTGAGCAGCTCAGAGCAGCCACACAGGACGTCCACAGCATGGCTCACACAGGCCGACAGAGATGCTCCTGTGAGAAAGCACGTCATCAGCACGAGCTCACAGTGCAGCGAGGAGGACAGTCACTCCCCACTATGCGACCTGCTGGAGACACAGCCGCCCACACAACGGACGGCATTTACTGTATTGCAGAACACGTGACCAGAGGTGGGGCTCTGGAGCCAGGCTGCCCAGGGCCCAAGGCTAGCCTCGCCACTCCTGATCTGCAGGGCCTCTGTGGGCCTGGATTTACTCGTCTCAACATCAGAAATGAGCAGGTCTCCCCCTCAGGAGTCAACAAGATGAAATGAGCAGATCTTGAGAACCAGGCAGAACGGCACCTGGCAAGTAGTGCATGTTTTATAGCTGTTCCTTCAGTGACGGACAGAAATGACGTGCTCACTAAACACACAGGGGAAAGTGAGTCACAAAGGGCCTGGGGACTTGTCTGGCACCCAGTAGTTAGGACCCCAGACTCCACTACAGGAGCAATCCCTGGTCAGGGAACGAAACTCCCACATGCTACGCAGCACAGCCAAAAATATAAATTAAAAACAAATTTTAAAAAGATTAGGCACAGAACTGTCACACAGCCAGCAATACCACTCCCAGGCAAACACCAACCAGGTGTTCCAAGGAAACTTTACACACTTGCTCACACAGCAGCACTGTTCACTATAGCCAGAGGTGGAGACAGCCCACATGTGCATCGACAGATGAATGGAAACAAAGAGGTGCATATCCCTACTTGGCAAACATGAAAGAGAATGGAGTCCAGTACACACTACAACAAGGATGAGCCCTGAAAATATTGAGATACAGAAAACCAACTGTGGAAGATGCCCTTGACCTGGAATGTCTAGAGCAGGCAGATCCACAGAGCACCAAAGCAGAGGAGCGGCAGTGAGAGGCTGGGGTGGGGAGGGGCTGTGGGCCCACAAAAAGTAACTGCTGGATGGGGACAGGGATTCCCTTTGGGGAATAAGATCGTCCGGAACAAGATGGTGGCAGGGGTGGCACAATGCCGCGAGCGTGTCACGGGCCACACGGGCCACAGAACCATACACTCGAAAACAGTTAAAACAGCAGATTTTTCAATGTGAATTTTATCTCAATTCTTTTAAAAATCATGAGAATAATGTGAGATGCAAAAAGGGTATCTTGTGTGATCCCGTTCATAAGAAACTCTGATAAAACAGGCAAAACTAATCTATGACAAGAACAGAACAGGTGGTGGCTGGGGCATTCAGTGCTACAGGACTTCCAGGAGCTGCCAGCCACGTGGGTAGAGTAACTGCGGAAGTGCACCTGGCGACAGACTTCAGAACAAGCACTGTTACTGTGGAGATGCCCCTACAACCATCACAGGCACACGAGCCGCTTCCCTGAGAAACACAACGCAGGTCGGACGGACAAGAGAAATGACACGCTCTGGCTAACGTCAGATCAAGTGAAGGCCCAGAGGATCCACCTGAGGACGGGCTGCCCCCACAGAAAGCCCCCACCAGAGCCCCTGAGACGCCCTTCCTTGGAAGAGAGGCCAGAGCACAGCTGCCTTCTGTCCTCAGAGGGACCCGCTGCTACAAGGCAACCAGGGGGAAGACAGTGGCACTGAGTCTCCTGAAATGATTTTCAAAAGTTTATTTACAATAAAATCCAGTCAACTCTGTTCTTCAAAATATATACCTGGCTCTGCACAACCTGAGCACTCAGGCTACATGATTCAGTCTGCGGCAGGGCTTTCGCCGACGTCATGAGTCCACTGGAGTCATGAGTCCACTGGAGGCTGTTAGGTCGACATCTTCCACTCCTCTCCAAAGCCGCGGGCCACAAAGCCGCCGCTGCGCTAAACAACACTTCTTCGCACAAAATCCAAACTTGTCTTACATAAAGTAGCAAAACGGGGTTAAAATTCTCCAAGAGAGAAATAAGCCTACAGTCATCTTCTCCACCTTAAAAATATCTCAAGCCCCTCCAGCCCCTGGGCTCAGCACTAACCCCACTGGACACGTCTCACCGAGCAGTGCAGGGCTGTGAGCTCAGAGCCAGGTCAGTGCGGAAAGGTCACATCCTCCCCGGACCAACGCCTGCAGGGCAGGTCCCCTCTGCCACCGCGCCATGCGTACAGCAGCGCAGTCCTCACGGCCACATGACTGCAACTCTACGTGCAACGTCCTGTCCCAGTAACAACCCTTACTGTTCTGATCAACCAGGAAAATGTAACTCTTCTAAATGTCAACAATGCGGTCCATGCTGTGACAGAAGCAAGAGGGCCCACAGCACACCTCTGAAGACAGCCTGGGGCTCCCTGGGCCACCATCTGAGCTGCGTCGTCTCCTGGGGGCCCAATGGGACTTGGGCAAATGAAGGACAAACCTAGTTTTTCAAGTAAACAACTTAAGTACCTTTGGTCAATTATGAAATCTAAGCTTTCAAGCAAAAATACTAAAATTCTGGAAAATGTCTATCCCAGCTTCCATTCTGACCAACATGGAATAAAAGAAACACATTCATCCCCCTCACCCTGGAGAGAAGTAAGGAATAGCCATCTCCAGACTGAACACCAGGCAAGGGGAGAGTGACCCTGAAAGGTGGGAAGCAAGGGAGGGAGAGGGCGCGGGCAGAGGAGCCTAGAGAGGACAGAGCTGCCCCGGGCAGGCTCACAAGCGACCTGCACAGACACCGAGGGCCAAGGAGCGGGAACACCTGCCCTGGACTGACCACTGCCCTGGTCCCATCCAGCAAAGCTGCCAATAAAGAACTGAAAGCCACCGGTTCAAAGGATCTTGACTATCCCCAAGAACAAAGCCCAGGGATGTTTACAGTAACATAAAAATATCCAGCCACAACACGGTACAATGAACAATGCCTGGCACATAATCAGAAGTGACCAACACGCAGAGAAGCAGGAGAGTGTGGGTAACAACAGGGAACTTGCCAGACGGACTTGGACTCAGACGCTGAAGACTCACCTGCTAATCAGACAGATGAAGATCTGAAGGATTCAAATCAAACTACTGACAAATTAAAATTTCTACAACCTATGACGTAAAATTTTCTGAGACAAAAATGTCTGGCAGACATTAAAGAATTACGAGTGGTGTGCTGAGAGACACAACAATAAGAAGTGTCCAAAACTGGACTAGAAGACACAGGGCACCACTGTGCTGCGTGACATTTAGGCACTCGCCGCACACACCTAAGTGGAGTCTCCAAAAGAGAAAGGGAGGGAGAGAAAATTATCTGAAAAGAAGAACGGCCAAGACCTGAGAGACACTGCAAACCCACAGACCCATAAAGCTCAACAAACGCCAAGCACACGAAACATGAATAAAACCACTCTATACTGGACTCCCTGGCAGTTCCAATGGTTAAGAACCACCTGCCTAAGGCAGGGGACACCAGTCTGACCCCTGGTCCGGGAAGATTCTACATGTCTCAGGGCAACGAAGCCTGTGAGCCACATCTACGGAAGCCAGCTCGCTCTAGGGCCCGTGCTCAGCAGCAAGAAAGAGAAGCCACCACAGTGAGAAGCACTGCGAGACAAGCAAGCAGCCGCAGCTCACCGCAACCAGAGAAAGCCTGCACAGCAACCAAGACCCAGCGGAGCTCTAAGTAAAATAAACAGATAAAAATGCTTTTAATAATAAAGGAAATAGGAAAATGTTTAAAAGACACTATGCCGCATTATAAACCAAGTTACCTAAAAACTCTCAGCCTTCAGAGGAAAAGACCTGTTCCACACAGAGGGCTGAGGACAAGCAGGACAGATTTCTGGTGGAGACACCGCATGTCAGTCCAGTGGAGCAACACCGACAAAAAGCACTTGGAGAACATGGTCAGCCTGCAGAGTACCTCCCAAACAACAGCAGAAGAAACATACGGTAAGGCAGACAGAAGCTGGAGAAACTCAAACCTGAGTCCCCAGTAAGCACACCACAGAGAGGGACGGAGAACGAAAACAGCAGCCACCCAGCTTCTCCGCAGTAACTTCTAAATCTTACAGAACTGCTAACTACACCATATAACTTAGGTGACCTAAAAAATTCTTCAAGTCTAGGTTTTAAAGCCTTTTAACCTTTTTATCTAAATCTCCTTTAGAAGAAAAGTAGCCATTTAAAGCAAAAATAACACAGCATGGATTCTATAGCATGTAGAGAATGTATCAGAGCAACAAGACAGCCCTTGCTGGGAGGATGGAGCACGCCGCACAGAACAGCAGGCATGCAACGTACTGCTCACAACCCCGGCCCCCCCTCCCCCCAACTGACAACAACACACACTCCCCGTGGCCAGCCACACGAGGAACAGCGTCATCCAGTCTGGATAAGCCCTAAAGACAGGACACTCAGTGAGGTGCTGCGCTCAGTCGCTCCATCCTGTCCAACTCTGTGTGACCCCATGGACTGGAGCTCACCAAGCTCCTCTGTTGGTGATTCTCCAGGCAAGAATACCGAAGTGGGTGGCCATGCCCTCCTCCAGGGGATCTTCCCAACCCAGTGAGGTGAGCAGACACAAAAGGACAATGCTGTCTGACTCCATCACACATCCCTAGGGAAGTCACATTCAGGGACAAAGAGCAGCGTGGGGCACTGGGGGCCGCAAGAGTTTCCTGGGAAGAGCGTTTCAGTCAGGGATGACGATCAAGTTCTGGAAACGGATGGTGGTGGTGAGGGCTGCACAATAACGTTAACATGATGCCACAGAATTATACTCTAAAACGGCTAAAATGGCTGCTTTGTATTTTACCATAATAAAAAGAAAACTCAAGTTGGCGATAATCCAGCTTGAATGTAGTTTTACTAAACAAGGAAAAATTCACACAACCATAAACTATACCATTCTATTTTACTTACCTAAATTCTCCAAACTTTTTCTCCTAATCTAGGAAAATAAGGACAAACGCCTCCTCTGATTAATTTCCACGGTCATTTCCACTACGCTGTGAAGCTGTATCACGAGTGCTCTCCTCTGAGCCACAGTCACTGACCAGCAGCGCAGCTCCCACCCTCAACCCCAGTCATTAAGTGTCCCTGGGACATTCAAAGGCCCCTCAGCATCCCTTCAATCAACAAGATACTACTCTTGTCACAGCTTCATTTCACAAGCAGCCTCATTATACTCATCAATCATCATAAATACTCTATCCCAATGTGCTACTCCACAAAGTGTTCAGTTCACAACTCAAAATTAATTCCTTAAGCTGGCAATGTGCTACTCCACAAAGTGTTCAGTTCACAACTCAAAATTAATTCCTTAAACTGTTAAAGTTTAATATTCTCACAGCTTTCAACATGAGGAAAAAATTTGTTTCTTCTGTACCCCTCAAAACATGCTTGCAGAAAGGAAGTACTTGCTGTTGCAACAAAGAGCGACACTAGCACACTGTAACAGTGGACTATATCCTTCAGTCTAAAACTCCTTAAAAGTGGCAAACATCTTAAAAAAACAGACTTGCAACAGCACTGAGAACCACATCAATGTATCAGTAGCTGCCCAGATCAGACAGATCAATTACCATGTCCAAGGAAACCACACAGCAAACTCAGTTCAGTTCAGTTACTCAATCATGTCCAACTCTTTGCAACCCCATGGACTGCAGCACACCAGGCCTCCCTGTCCACCACCAATTCCCAGAGTTTACTCAAAGTCACGTACACTGAGTTGGTGATGCCATCCAAACATCTCATCCTCTGTGGTCCCCTTCTCCTGCCTTCAATCTTTCCCAGAATCAGGGTCTTTTCAAATGAGTCCGTTCTTCCCATCAGGTGGCCAAAGTACTGGAGTTTTAGCTTCAGCATCAGTCCTTTCAATAAATACACAGGACTGATTTTCTTTAGGACTGACTGGTTGGATCTCCCTGCAGTCCAAGGGACTCTCAAGAGTCTTCTCCAACACCATAGTTTAAAAGTTCAAAAGCATCAATTCTTCGGTGCTCAGCTTTCTTTATAGTCCAACTCTCACATCCATACATGACTACTGGGAAAACCATAGCTTTGANCAATAAATACACAGGACTGATTTTCTTTAGGACTGACTGGTTGGATCTCCCTGCAGTCCAAGGGACTCTCAAGAGTCTTCTCCAACACCATAGTTTAAAAGTTCAAAAGCATCAATTCTTCGGTGCTCAGCTTTCTTTATAGTCCAACTCTCACATCCATACATGACTACTGGGAAAACCATAGCTTTGACTAGACAAACTTTTGTTGGCAAAGTAATGTCTTTGCTTTTTAATATGCTTTCTAGATTGGCACAGCTTTTCTTCCAATCTGTAAGAAGGCCCGAAGTCAAGACTGCTGCAGTTAAAAGAAAGCTGCAAGGACAAAAATCAATGAACTGATGCGCTTCCAAATTCATCCAATGTGTCAGGGTTTAGCAAACGGAGGTCAGGGGACAAGCCTGTACCACTGCTATTTTTGACACAGTCCACAATCTAAGAATGGTTTTATATGTGCATCTGATCCAAAAATAAAGAATATTTTGTGACAAGAGAAGATTACATGAAACTCACATTTCAGTTTCAATAAATAAAGTCTCACTGGAACACAGCTAGGCTCCTTTGTTACATATGGGGCCTCCATGGCAGAGCTGAGCAGGTGCAATGGAGGCCATGCACCCCGAAGTCTACAACGGTTACTACCTGGCCCCTTATAGGAAACCTTTGAGAGGTGAATCTAAAAAAAGACAAGCTTGCATGCTTGAAGAGCTACTAAATACTGATGAGAAAGTCAAATCCAAATCAGATGCCCACAAAAGGCAAAAGTCCTACAAGTCACCATGACGTTCCAAGAGATGCCCTACACAGAGTCGTTAATGGGACTGCTGCCAGATGCCGTGTGACACAGGACAGGGGCCTGGGAGGCGCTGGTGTTCAGGGCACCGGTGCCGGAGCCACTCGAGCAGCAGAGCTGTGTGCTGGCCAGAGAGCAGCTGCCCCTGCTCCCACTCACTCCACACGCCCACCCCCCCGTCTGCCTGTGTCCAGAAACAAACACAGGGCTCTCAGGGACTCCCAAGAAGTCACAGCCACAGCTCCAATCACCGCTCACACGTTCAGAAATGTCAGGATGCTGACGGCAACAGGGACTGTGAGAACGAGGCTGTATCTGAACCTGGCAGGATGCCGTGGGGCGGCCACCTCACGCCGCTACTACTCTTCTGTAACAAGCCCAACTTTGTGGGCAGTTCAACTGTCTGAAGAAGAAATGACTTTCAAATTTATCTAAAACCTGAGAACCTGACTCCTTAACCTCTCACTAAGCCTCAGTTTGGCCATCAGTCAAGCAGAAACCATCCTGCCAACCACACAAGATCGCCAGGCGGATACTGAGCACCGGGACGATACCTGGCACACAAACAGCTAAGCACCTGACAAACGTTAGCGTTCCGTGTTGGCTAAAAACTAAGTAAATTCTGGAAGAAAATCACACTGACATCAAAGGGAAAAAACAAAGCTTAGCTGCTCCCTCAGCTTAGGAGAGCTAGGCCAAGCCCTTAATGAACAGTGTGACCTCGTAAACTCAGCATCAAAGGAGCTGTCAGATCAGAAGGAAGAGTGCACCGGGCACAGGGCCATGAGCAGCACTTGCCCCATCAGCCCACCTGCACGCACACACGTGTGTACATACACAAATCCACATGGATATACAGTCAGTCGAGACAGCACAAGATAACACTGAATTTGTAGAAGTCACACACAACAGCTCAGTTAATTGCTACCCTCGTTCTTTTGGCCTTGACTCACAGCTTGTAGGAACTTAGTTCCCTGGCCAGGGACTGAACCCAGGCCCCAGCAGTGAGAGTACGGAGTCCTAACCATTGGACCACCAAGGAATTCCCACTCCCCAAGTTATTTAACACTCCTGACACTGTAGTCAGGATCCACTAGTTTAGTGTTAACTTGAAAAGGAGAACCAAAACACAGAACCAGAAGGTAGTTCGAGTAACTACAGCAAGAGCAAGAAGATCTGGGTGTGCTGTAGAACGCCTGTGCCCCCAGATGACTGTGGAAAGGCGTCTTCCCTGCCGTGCCATCCACATCGGCAGACTGCGAGGTGAGCAGCCACCTCTGTTTCACACCCCTTCAACATGGGCTGACCCCACAATATGCTCTGCCTGGCAGGATGGGACAGAAGTGACATTATGCAGCTCGGGCCTCGGGGGTCATGGCACCTGCCCTCTGGTTCACTGTCCAGGAAGCGTGTCGAGGGGCGCACGCCCTGCCACCTGTCAGCCAGCCACCAAGACAGTCAATTAGCCCATGGAACTGAGGGTTTAACTCTAAAAAACAAGATTGGTTTCATACTCAAAACACAATCCATGTAATTCACAGATTTTACAAACTAGAAAAGCAAAATCATACAATCAACTCAAATAGGTGGGAAAAGTGTGGGTTCCGTTTTGTTTTGCTTAATATTTATTTGGTTGTGCTGGGCCTTAGCTGTGGCATGTGGGACCTCTCCTTGCAGCACGTGGATTCTCTGGTTGTGGCCCATGGGCTCCACAGCTGTGCTGTGCAGGCTCAGTTGCTCTGCGACATGTGGGGTCTTAGTTCCCAGACCAGGGTTTGAGCCCGAGTCCCCGGCACTGCAAGGCAGATTCTTAACAACTGCACCACCAGGGAAGCCCCGCAGAAAGTTTTTGATAAAATCCAGTGTCCATTTCTGATAAAGGGGGAAAAAAAAAAAAGAACTGAGCATATCTGGAATAAAAGGGAACCTCCTCAACCTATGAAAACCCTACAGTTAGTTAATGGCGAGTCCCAGTTAACGGTGAAAAGTGACAGCTTCCCCACAAGAACAAGTCTCAGACGGGTGGCTACTGGCCCTGCTTCTTTCCATCCCCGCACTGAAGGGTCTGGTCAGGGCACTCAGATCAAGAGGAGACAAAAAGGCACCAGAGTGAAGGAAGAAGTAAAGCTGCCTTCCTGTGTGGGCGGCACCGTCATCTTCGAGACAAGACAACCCAGTAGAGAGCCACCAGAACCAGCCACTGAGTTTAGCATGGGGGCAGGATCCAAGATTAATAAAAATGTTGACCTCTCTATTAGCACAAAACAATAGTGATTTGGGAACTTCCCAGTGAGCCAGTGGTTAGCACTTGTAGCTTTCACTGCTGAGGGCCTGGGTTCAATCCCTGGTTGGGGAGCTAAAATGCTACAAGCCACACAGTGCAGTTTTAAAAAGAGAAATTTTTTTAAAATATCATTTACAGCAGCATCAAAACATGAACTACTTTAGAGGAAAACGTGACAAGAGATGTATAAGATTCTAAGCCTGACAGCTGAAATCCCACTGAGGGAGAACACAGGACAGAGTCGGCAGAGAGAGACCCAGCATCCACGGCCAGGAGGCTCCAGCCTGCTCAACTTAAGACTCAATGTGACCCCAACCAAAACCCCAGCCGGCTTCTCTGTGCAACGAGACAAAAAGCAGGAAATAAGAGTCTGAGAAAGAAAACAGTCTGCAGGCCTCTCTATGCAGCTCCAGGAACCGTAGGGGTGCTGCAGTAAGAGACAGGCAAAGAGGCAACCGATAGAGGCGCGTGCCCCAATGGACACAGCCAAGTCTCCACCAAGCACAAGGGCGATGGAGAGGAAAGCAGATCCCATCTACATAAAGTTCTGGAAAACACAAAGTACCCTGCAGCAAGTCAGAAGCAAGACAGGGGTGGGGTGGGGGAGGNACCGATAGAGGCGCGTGCCCCAATGGACACAGCCAAGTCTCCACCAAGCACAAGGGCGATGGAGAGGAAAGCAGATCCCATCTACATAAAGTTCTGGAAAACACAAAGTACCCTGCAGCAAGTCAGAAGCAAGACAGGGGTGGGGTGGGGGAGGGGCCCTGGACTCTGGGGGTGAAAGATACATTCACTTTCTTGAGTGTGCTAAAACCACACACTTTAATAGTAAGTACAGTCTACTGCATGTCAGTAACACCTGAGTAAAGCTGGAACAGAACAACACTTAGCTGGCATCAAAGGTCACCCCTGGCCAAGTAAAACAGGTGAGGAAAGATAAGCAAAATTATCCTAATTTAGGGCTTGTGCGGTGGCTGCTTTAACTGTCATCAGTTCACGGTTTTGGGGGGGGAGGGGGGGAGGGTAGCACTGAGAGGCAGATGTAATCCCAATTCTAATCAGAACAAGAGATGCAATGACCCACGCTCTGTCCTGGCTCTGACCCCACCTAACCTCTGCAGAGGAAGTCCAAGGTGCCATAGCCGGGGCCCAGCAGTCTCAGGACAGGGTGCCCAGTGGCCAGGCTGCGGATGCAGACAGGTGACCATGGGCTTTGTGGGCAGATGTGGTAGAAAAACTGACAAAGGAAGCTAACAGATTAAAGGAGAAGCAGAGTATCAGCCTCAGGAAGGGTAAAAATCAATCTCTTCTCTATATCCTAAACTGAAAAGCACTGCTGAACTGCAAACTGGAGCCTCTGGACTTTCCAATAACTTCCCTGCCACAGTCTTTGAGCAACTAAGCACAAAACTCAAAGGACTAGGAACCTTAGTCCCTGAGCACCCAGATTTCACACCCTCGGAAATACAAATCTGAGCCAGGTGATGACAGCAAGGCAAGGAAGGCTCACAACACAGCAAGAACACACCAAACTGCCCCAGAGGCCTGGTGCCCCACAGGAAGGGCTCTGCAGAGGCCACCCCAAGCAAAAGCGTGCAGCCACGGCCAAGAGGAAGCACAACACGGGGGGTTTAAGGTACGACCCGCCACCCAAATCATACCCTCAGGTCCTATGCAGCAACGGACAGAAGAGGGAAAAGGAACCCTTCTCAGGGCCTTAGTACCCTAACCTCCAGGCCCTGTCCACCACAAATGGGGCAGCTTAGCAGTGTCTGCAGCTGCGCCGAGCACCACAGCACTCACTTTATCTTAATTTTTACACTATATTCACCCTCTGCCATAATGGTCCATGAGGAATAAACTTAGTATAATTAGCACTTTTCCCCACGTACCAGGCATACATCATCACTCACAAAGATCTGTAAACAAACAAGAGGCCTCTCCAGAGCGCCACCACACGGGTTCCACCACGCAGGAGAGGGCAGAGGTGGGGACAGAGAAGGAAAAGGGCAGGTGGTGGACGCTCCAGATCAAACGGCAGGCATCCTACCTTCTCTCTGAGATGGAGCTGCCTAGTGTATGCCCAGGGCCAGGGCGCAAAAAGGCACAGCTCAGAAGGAGGCAGAAGAGCAGAGGCCAAGCAGAGTGGCCGAGCACCCTCTCCACGTGCCAAGGCTGGGCACAACACATTCTTATTTTTGCACACAAGTGGGAAGAGGGTGCCAAAATCTGTAAGTTGGGTGTGATATTTAGGTGATACAGACAGTAACTAAAAAGAAATCACTTCAGACTCCCACAACAAACCCAAGCCATGGAGCCCAGCCATGGAGATGGACACAGAAGCAAGGGAGACGCAGCAGGGTCCAGACAGCCAGAGGCGCGGCCGCCACAACACCTACTCCGGGGGGCCACCAGAGCTTCATGGAGGGGGAGACAGTTCACTGAAGCACAACTGTTACACAGAACAGGAACCCACGACCAGAGGAGAGCGGGGACGCCCCCTGGAGACAGGGGATGGGGATCCACCAAGGGGGTGCCGAGGGCACAAGCCACCGAAGGAGCAGGAGGGACATGTAGAAGCTGACTGGGGGGCGGAGGCCTGAGGTGAGCGGGTGGCACCAGACACGGGGCCGGGGGAGAAGGGGCTCCCAGGCAGGAAGCACTCCGCTTAAGACCTGGAAGAGGGCCATCTCCTTAAGGAAAAGGGCAATGGAGTCAGAGCGCCATTTCAGAAACTCACTTCGGTAACTGTGTGGAAGCATCAGTGACCCAGGCAAAAGGGAGAGAAGGGCCAGCAGTAAGGGAGGGATGACGGGGAGAGCTGAGAGACAGGAAGGAGGGTGTTTACAGGAAAACACGGAGAGAAACCTCAGAGAACACCCCCACAGCGGCTGAGCCCAGCTGGAGGAGCGAGAGGCTTGAGAGCTGCAGTCAGGATCACCCTCTACCGCCTCCTGCAAGAGGAGCCTGGAGTATGGAGGGGGGTTCAGCCCAGAGCCCCATCCGGGGTTCCCTGACACACCCATTACCGCCCGGGGAAGGTACACACTTGAGCCTCGAGATCCCACATGTGCGAGCAGGCCCAAGAGGGCGGGGAGCATGGGCACCACGCAGCCAGATCCAGGAGCCAGAGTTCTGAGAGGCCCCATCCCAGGAGCCGCCCAGGGAGGACGCTCAGCACGTGCCCGGGCCTGGGTGGGAGAAGGGCGGCTGGCGTGAGGCTCAAGATGCAAGCCTGGGCGGGGGCTCCAGGGCCAGGGGGGACAGAAGCAGACCCCGAGGGCGTGAGGAGGGGACCACTCTCCCGATGCCTGGCCGTTGACCAGGTGAGCCCGAGCGAGGACCCCAGACTCCGCGCAGCGGGCGCTCAAGCCTCCACGGTCACCTGTGAGGTGTCGTGTGCACCGCCAGCCCCTCCTGCTCCACCTCCTCACACAACAAGTAACGACAGGGGACACGTTGCCGAAAGGGTGTACAGGCCTCTCGGACACAAAGTTCAAGAGGAGAACACCAGAAGAGAAAGCGTTCTGTCTCTCAAAGGGAGGCTGAGCCACACTGCGCTGAACTCCGAGCGCCCGTGAGGAGGCCTGGTAGCTCAGCCCCGACCAGCACTCACCACCACGCTGGACTGTTTACACAGCAACCAGAAAGGAAATACAAGGCAGCCAGTTTTACATGAAAATTATTCTCCATTACAATAAAATGCTACAGTCAGGAAAAACATTTTGACAAAGAACCAGGTAAACAACATCCATAATGTTAATGCTAATTATTTATTCACCATCCATACAACTTTTCCTTATGTTCTAAAATACTTTGTATTATATTACTCACCCCAGAAATTTGAAGGCTATTTCATGAGCACTAAATATTACTGTCAATAAAGCATGCTGGGTCTTCCATCTTTAAATGAGAAAAAAAGTGGCAGATGACATCACAAAAGCAAGTCAACAAGTACAAAAATTACAATCAAATCAAACTTCTTATCTTTTCTCCAGTATCTACATGGATCAAGAAATACTCTCAGAAGTTTGAAGAAAGATCAGACATAAAAACAGCTGAGCAAGACAAAGATGAAAAGATAGAAATATACAAATTCTAAGAACAAAACCATCTTAGCCAATGCCTTCTAACATCAAAACCACCAAGTTACAAACACAATTCAGGCACAACAACCAATTCTCAAAAACCAGAATCAAATCCAAAAGTCCCTGTCTTCCACACCCCTACGGCTGCCTGTATCTTGCCACAGCCGTAGGGGCTCGGCACCATGAGGACAGTCTCATGCCGCGACAGAGCTCAGAATTCTGAGGAAGGACCGCACACAGCAAACCTGGCGCACGAGGAAAGGTGTGCGGCTCGCAGGGTCACAGCCGCCTCCGAGCAGCCCCACGAGTCCTGACTCAGTGGACGCAGCTGCCGCGGGCACCAGGCTGCCCCATCTCTCGCCTGGCCAGGGGTGACTGGTTTTTCCACAAAGAGGCTCCAGCATCTCGCCTGCCAACAGCACTGTGATCACTGCCGTCCTCACAGAGGCCAGAGAAAAGGCCCCCACGACCAACACAA
The DNA here is from genome assembly GCA_006410675.1 of Oreotragus oreotragus. NCBI lineage: Eukaryota > Metazoa > Chordata > Mammalia > Artiodactyla > Bovidae > Oreotragus > Oreotragus oreotragus. The sequence goes on from SJYX01004493.1 coordinate 62,159, forward strand.
GGCCCACCACCCCCTGCGCCTTGACTGGTATTCCTTTCCCAGACCAGTTTCCAGTTATGTCTGGAAACTCTCCAACCAAAGAGAAGAAAGATAGCCTGCGAGATGCCATCCCCTCTCCTCCTGATCCACACGCTGGTCTGAAAGTGACTGAGTCTGGAGGGGCTGGCACTCACCATGGTTACGCACTCTCTGTGGTCCAAAAGGACCTTCACGATCTAATAAACGTGCAGATGCTGCCAGCATTAACTACAAACTAAAACCATGACAAATTTTAGTAAGACTAACTCTCTAACCAATGACTTTTCCAGCCTTTTCTAAAGAGAAATCTCTCAAATACAAATACCCACCAAATACCAGTCCTTCAATGTAAGGAAGCTTTCACCTGTTCAGAAAGCCTGGCTACCCTGACAAACCTCTCAAAGGTCAGAACTGCGCTGCTTTTAAAAACAAATCAAAAGCACCCAGATCCCACTGGTGGACTGTTAGCCAACACAGTCTCAGCAAAGCCCTGACCTCACAATCCTAGGAATGGAACCCACAGCTGACACTCATACCAGAAAGATGCACAAAGCTGTCATTCTGTCACAGTGAGATGCTGGAAACAAGAAAATGTCCATCAGGAACAGGCAAGTTAGGTAAGCTGTGCCACATATACGTTACCACAATGGAAAACATGAAGCAGCTCCACAGGTATTAACACAGAACAAACTCAAAGAATAAGTGGGAAAAAAAACAAAGTACAGAAAAGCATCTATCTGCACAAACTCACACGCACGAGGCCACCCAAGGGATGTGAAGGAAGCGCCTGGAGCTCAGCACTGGGGGACAGGAACCAAGGCTTCCTGTGCCAGCCCACAGAGAAAACCTTGTTTTCAACAGAAACTCGAGCATAAAGACTAAGGTGGGGAAAAAAAAAAAAAAAAACTGTGGGAAGACAAGACAGTACAGCTTTGGCCATCACAGCAGGGGTGATCTACCCCATCACCACAACTCTTAACAGTCCAAAGCAGAGGAATTTTTGCTATTTGATCTGAAAGTCCTAGGCCAGCAAGGCCCACACACACACACCTGCCCAGCTGCTGGGGTTACTTCCATGTTCCCTCGGATCGCCTGGCGCGCGCCCTGGAGGTGTCCCCTGGAAGCGCTCCTCGCTGTGGTCACAGCGGAGCAGACCTCAAGTCTGGAGACGGTGGGCTCTCTGAGGCATCGCAAGTGCTGAGTGGGGACCAGACACACTGTGCACTGCAGTGCTCCCTCTGGGCAGAGACACACATACACAGGGGTGCACAGGCTGGCACCCGGGACCACACTCAGCTGGTCAAACGGGTGAAAGTCCACCCACGAGCAGCCTCCGTGGCCTCCTCCACCAAGAAACCACTCTTAAACCTGAGCAAATTAACAATGACTCACCAATACCACCTGACACCTGGTTCATATTTAAATGTCCATGTGTCCTCAAAACACTTTAATTGAGGTGTAACTGACACGCAATTAAAAACATTTTTTTTAAAGCTCTTCTGTCCTCTCCCTCCAAACCAGGACCCAAGCAAGGCTTCCTCACCGCCTGTGGTCACTAACACAGGTTACACATCAGCACAGGACTTCCTTGGAGGTCCAGGGGCTGGGAGTCCACCTGCCAGTGCAGGGACACAGGCTGAATCCCTGGTCCAGGAAGATCCCCACAGGCCACGGGCCACAGCTACTGGCGCCCAAGCTCCTAGGGCCCGTGGCCCACAGCAGTGGGAACCAGCACGATGAGAAGCCTGTGCGCCTCAACCAGAGGGCTGCTCCTGCTCTCCATGGCTGAAGACGCCCAGTGCAGCCAGAGATAGATGGATGGCGCTGCTAAAAGCCGTCAGCACAGCTCACAGACCATGCCAAGCACGGCGTCGGTGACACTGAGTCTCACCACCTGGCTAAGGTGGGCGCACGAGCTCTTTCTACTAGAATGACGCACGAGTCCTTCTGCAACCTAGAAGTCATCAGTGGGGCCACCTTTTGTCAGTACTTGAATATTTTGAACCAAAAATTTTACCCAAAAAGTTAAAAATGTTTAACCCAACTCTAATCCAGACTTTCAGCCAAACGTCCAGTTAACAGGAAACGCAGGACAGAGGAACAAGTCAGACCCCAGAGCTAGACAACTCAAAGATGTTCTTCCACCTATGGGTGAATGATCCGGCTTCAGGAGTAAGAAACAAACAGGGTGCCTGATGCTAGAAAACCTAAAGGAAAGGCGTAAACGCGGCTTGGGGTCAGCCGGGACCTAAGTAGGGCCCCTGCAAGCTGTGCTATAGCCCATAGCACTGAACAGCTCAAGATATTGGTTAGGGTGAGATGTCAGAAGGTCTACCTCTTGTTTCCAAACTGCCAGGCAGTGTACACACCCCACAGACAGTGCAAACAGTGCAAACTATTAAGAAGAGTTGAATCCAGATGGCAGCACATGGGTGATCACTGTACTCTTCCTGACTGTATATTTCTGAAAAATTTCATACTAAAAAATTGGAGAAAGGGACTCCCTAGTGGTCCAGAGGCTAAGAATCTGTGCTTCCAATGCAGGGGGCCTGGGTTCAATCCCTGGTCAGGGAACTAGATCCCACATGCTGCAACTACAGCCCAGTGCTACCAAATAAATAAATAAAATTTTTTAATTGAAGGAAAAATTCAAAACTTTTTTTTTCCACTCAAGTTTGCTGAACTTAATAATAGGTACTTACAAAATCAACTAAAAGTACTCGTTAAACTGGATATCAGATGATAGGGAATTATTTATTAAGTATGACAAAGGTAATGTGATTGTGTGAGCAACTGGCCTACATGAAGTTTTTACAGACCTGTAGGTTGCTTTAAAATACTTCAACAACATAATAATTAAGCAAATATGTCAAAATGCTAACTGTTAAATCTAAATGATACATACAGGATGTTTATTTTACCATTCTGTCCTCCTTTAAAAAAAGGTGGCTCCTTAAAAAACAAAAGAAGAGTGTTACTGGTGCAGCTGCTGTGGAAAACACTCTGGCAGTTCCTCCAAAGTCAGATACAGAGCCACCGTGTGATCCACGAATCCCACTTCCGGGTGTGCACCCAAAGAACTGAAAGCAGGAACCTGAGCCAGGGTTTGCACACCCATGCTCACAGCAGCACTATTCACAACAGCCAAAACACGCAAACCTGACCATCAACAGAGAAATGGAGAAACAAAATGTGCCCTATACACACAACGCAGCCTTTACAAGGGAGGAAATGACGCCACAACAGGGAGGAACCATGCAAACATCATGCTAAGGAGAAGCCGCCAGGCACAAAGGGTTACGTATGCAGAATCCACATCCAGGCCCTCTAGACAAGTCAGTTTCGTAGAGATGGGGGAGGGAAGCAGGGACAGTCTCCCTGAGCAGAGGTGAAGGAGTTCTGAAACAGTAGTAATGGTCAAATGACACTGTTGATGTACTTAATGCCACTGAATTGGACATTTCGAAGTGGTTAAAATGGCCAATTTTATGTTATTTTATCACAATAAGTGAAGTGAAGTGGCTCAGTCGGGTCCAATTCTTTGCGACCCCATGGACTGTAGCCTACCATGCTCCTCTAGCCATGGGATTTTCCAGGCAAGAGTACTTGGGGTGGGTTGCCATTTCCTTCTCCAGAGGATCTTCCCAACCCAGGGATCGAACCTGGGTCTCCCACACTGTANATCACAATAAGTGAAGTGAAGTGGCTCAGTCGGGTCCAATTCTTTGCGACCCCATGGACTGTAGCCTACCATGCTCCTCTAGCCATGGGATTTTCCAGGCAAGAGTACTTGGGGTGGGTTGCCATTTCCTTCTCCAGAGGATCTTCCCAACCCAGGGATCGAACCTGGGTCTCCCACACTGTAGACAGATGCTTTACCATCTGAGCCACCAAGGAAGTCTTATCACAATAAAATTTTTTTTTAAACCAAGGGATGAGAATACTTTGGCCACCTGATGCAAAGAGCTGACTCACTGGAAAAGACACTGATCATGGGAAACATTGGGGGGAGGAGGAGAAGGGGGGCAATAGAGGATGAGATAGTTGGATGGCATCACCAACCCAATGGACATGTATTTGAGCAAACTCCAGGAGACAGTGAAGGAACAGGGAAGCCCAGCCTGCTGCAGTCCATGGGATCACGAAGAGTTGGATACAACTTAGCAACTAAACAACAACAACCAAGGATGAGAAAAGTTTAAGAGCATATAGATCCAGATAACAACCCCCACCTCTACACCAAAGAGTGCCTAGAGAGGACTCCACCTAAAAATGAACAAGTGAAAGGCAAAACCAACACGGCAGGCAAGAGCTTTCTAAGCTGCTTCCAGAAAGCACAAGTCAGTGTCAAGGCACCTGAGACGAGGGCCCCCCTTCTAATGAGCCTGTTTCTACTACATCTTCCCTGAGCCCACACACCAAGCACAAAGTTCTCACCCACAAGTAAGAAGCAGTGAGCTTTCTCAATGGTGAGGGCCTGGACTGACTGGCTTCCCAGGATGTGGGAGACTGTGAGGACAGAGCTAGAATTCCCTTCTCTCTCCAACCTGCATTTCTCTTCTTTCACCCACGTGCTGTCAGAGCACTGGTGACAATAGATCTTTGAATATTATTAGCTGTGCTCCATGGGAAAACAGGTCCCATGACTGATAAATTTTAAATCTGAAAAATTAGACCTTATATTTGTTTTTTGGTGTGTTTTCTTCTCACTTCGAGAGAAATCAAGGGAAGAGGGAATGGCTTATTTTGGGGAGTGCTGGTTCTGCGCCCACCTCTACAGGAGCAGTCTCCATCAGGACACCACAGACAGGGCACAGCAGCAGTGACGGGGCGCTCGCGCACCCAGCCTGGACATGGATTCTGGGGGGTAGCACACACGGGGCCCTCTGGGTTGGCAGTCCCCAAGCCTCGAGGACCTGACCTTTACAGTCATGTCTGACAAAGCTGGAGGGCACATGTGAACAAACACCCTGATGGACACTGACTGAAAAAAAGAGAGAGGGACAGACAAGAACTGGAGGGCAAGTAAAACCAAAGTGCTGGAGCTGGTTTTTCTTTTGAAATCCCTCAAATCTGTCTAAAAATGAGACATCCTATGCCAAACACCTCAGTAAAAGATAAAGGCCCTGCAACCTTAACCAACCTGACGCCTTCAGCCCACACGCGAACCTTCCCCACAAGTCCTCGGAGCCTGGCTGCCAGTGGAGGCAACCTGGACGTCCTGCCCCGATGGGCAGCACCCTGGCGGGGGGACAGGCACGCACTGGTGGCGCTGCTCCCTGCCTCACACCCGCTCCACGGCGGGCTGCTGCAGAGTGGTGCTCACACGCACCCACTCCTGGTAAAGTCTGCCAACAACCAGCAGCTGCTTCCCACCTTTGTCATCACCAATTCTAGATAAGTAATGAAAACCCTCACTATAACGCTAACCTCAAAGCACCACCCCTCAGCAGAACGAAGCCTTGATTATTCTGAAGTTCTCCAGGACGAGGTGATCTGGAAAGCTCACCGTGCATAAACTGAGACATCTCACAGTGACATACCTGGGCACCAACATCAATGATCCCAAGCAGGTAAACATCCCAACACTGGCACGGACTCCCATCTCCTGCTCCCCATGTGTCCCCCACCCAATGTTCAGTCCCTGAAGACTCAGTCATGAAGGGTTTCAGTGTCAGATAACTGACCTCAGGAAAGTGTAGGGTCACTAGAAGGCAGGTTTGTTCCTGCATAAAACAAGTATGACCCGATATAAAAAATATCCTAGTACTCAGTGACTTTTAATGAAACTGAAGGCTATTTAAAGCAGCCGACTTCCTAGATTCATCAGCACTTAATACTTGCTTCTGTATAACCTCAACTTATAAACTGTGTTTACCTTGTTATCTTTTTAAGCCAAATGCAGGTACAGACATACTAACAAGGACAGGCGCAGAGCGGTCCCCAAGCGGGCAGTGGGCAGGCTCGCCCTCTGCATTCCCACAACTAGATCTTAGAGTCAACTTCAGTATTTTTTTCATTTTACTGAAAAATAACTTAGATTACTATATAAATTGAAGGTGTACAGCATGATGGTCTGATTAACAGACACTGTGAAATGATTACACTAGGTTCAGCTGGTGTCCACCTTCTCATTAGACACAAACAAACAAAAGAAAAGGAAAATACCCTCTCCTTTCCCTGAAGACTCTCAGGCCTTCCTCTCAGAACTCACCTGTCTCACAGCTGGGTTTGTACCTCTTGACCACCTTCCTCGAGTTCCCCTCTCCCCTCCTTCTGCCTCTTTTCTATGACTTCAGTGTTCTGTTTTGTTTTAGACTCCACACGTAAGTGAGCTCACACAGCGTTTGTCTTTCTCTGACTTACATAATACCCTCAAGGTCCCTCCGTGTTGCTGCAGACGGCAGGCTCGCCTCATTTCTATGGCTGAGTGGTAGTCCACTGGATATCTGCGCTGCCTCTCCCTTATTCGTCTCTCTCTTCGGCTCTCTCTTGGCTATCAGCAGCACTGCTTCAGTGGCCATGGCGGTGCCTATGTCCTCCCACCGTGGCGCCCCGCTCTCTCCGGGTGAGAGCTCAGGTGTGGGCTGCGGCTCACGCAACAATCCAGTTTGCATGTTGTGAGGAGCCGCCGCTGTTTCCACAGCTGTGCCAGTCTCCATCCCCACCACTCTTGCTAGCTGTCTTGTTGATGACAGCCCACTCTGACAGGTGTGAGGTCACAGCTCACTGTCATTCTGATCTGCACTTTCCTGATGATTCGTGATGCTGAGCACCTTTCATGTACCTGTTGGTCGTTCATAAACCTTCTTTGGGACAATCTCTACTCAAGTCCCTTGGCCATTTTTTAAATTGCATTATTTGGTTTTTTGCTATTGAGTTGTATGAGCTCTTTCTATATTTTGGATATTAACTCCCTATCAAATACATGGTTTACAAGTATTTTCTCCTAATTCCATACATTTTCTTTCCACTTTGGTAATAGCTTTCTTTTTAAATTAAACCAAATTATTAACATAAATTTGCTAACATCTAGAATTAATTTGACTTTTACATTTTACATCCCCAAAGAGTAGTTTTCATTACTTAATCAGTCTGTAACATTTGCAAAATAGGCCCCTGGGGATGAAACCAGCCAGCACCACCTCCCCCACACAGCAAAGGGAGCCTTTGGGCAAGGAATCTGGTGTGCTCTCCCTACAAGGGCCAGGACAACCTTTTCTCCCCTCTGACAAAGGGACAATACCTGGAGAATCCACTCACTAGACAACATCAACTATTAACAATGAGGGCTTAACTTCTCTGAACTACAGGCTAGGTTTCCAAGTCAAATTGGAAATTCATTTAATTCAAGGGGGGAAAGTCTCGTGAGCAGAGATGTGTGTGACTCAGCTCTAAATCTTACAGGTGACTAGTTGTATTTTCAGCAGTAAAGGTACAGTTTAGGGAATGTAGCCACTAATGACAGTCATCTACATGAGAAGTTTAGAAAGTACCTTAGCTTTCGGTAAAGACATGGGTCCTAGCCAGCTCTCAGGTCACTGCCCTGTAAACACCCAGAGGCCAGGCCACGCAGGAAATAAACTCATCAACATTAATCTGTTTGCTGCAAATCTCTTCGCCTCCTTTAGAAGCCCACAACCCATTTCCAGCCTCCACCGAGAGGACAGAAGCTGCCATTTTCAAGCTCGCGAAGCTTGGCCCCTTAGCACAGACATTTGGCACCCCTGCAGCTGGTATCTGCTGCTGTGAGGACTTCAGCCTGCAAGTAGCTCAGTAAGAACAGAGTCTGTGGATGGGGTTGAAGGGGAGCACAGACTGCTTCCTTAGCTTAAAACCAACAGCCCAGACATGGACTTCAGCCCCACTTGCAAACACTTGGAAACCAAGTAGCCTTTGCCCGTTTAGGAGCTTTTATAAATGAGGTTTAACAAATACCAACTTACAGGTGTCAGTAGAGCAAGTCACTAGCATGGTGTGCAGCTGCAGCCACACCAAGGCTGCAACAGCTTGTGTGGCCTCGAGTCTCCAAGGACATTTACATCTTAAAATCACAGGATATTCCTTTCCTGTCTGCGTTTTTGTTTTTTTTTTTTAAGTTATTTTTACAGAACGCTTTTCACTGAAAGCCCAATCCTCAAAGACAGCCCTGGATAAACAAAGAAATAGTGCCAAGCCTGCCTTGGGGAGGGCGAGAAAAGGGCAGAGGGCACCAGCTGCCTGAGCCCCTGCCCACCCCAGCCCCACTCCTGTGCTGCTCCACAGCCATCATCGCTGCAGTTAGTTCGGAAGCAATGATGAAGACACGCTCTCTCCCTCCAGTGAGCAGCAGCTGTCAGCCAGCAGAGGTGAGATGTTCCACTGTCATGGAGGGGTGGTGACATGGGGACCTGGCAGAGCAGGGAGAGCGTGAGTGAGAATGAACACAAAGCCAAGCACCTCACAGCTGAGCAGCCCAAAACGTCCACTTCTGCATCCACGATGAGACTGCAAGCAATTCAGGGCCCTGCCAGAAACAGTTCAGCCTACGGAGGCCATCCCCCACTGAAGGCCAGCAGCCAGACGCCCTGAGTGTCACTGCTGCCCCGCCCACGGCCAGACCAAAGGACGAAGTCCGTGTGACACGGCACATGACCAGCGTGCTGTGACAGAGCAGGGCAGAGGCTCTGTTCTGATGGCGTGAAGCCAACCAACCGCGCCTACTCACGCAAGCAGGCCCCCACGCAGCCTCAAAGCACACGAGCTCCAAGCAGACACTGAGGCTCTCCTGCCAGGTGCCACTCCTTTCTCAGCCGAGAGTCTTTTAACATCGATCTTCTGGGCAAACACTGGCTAAGCATCTAATCCTATGTGCATAACATGTGCACTGAACTATGAGAGACACAAAGCAGACAGCATCCAGGAGAAGTCTAAGATAGGGCGGTCCTTCTGCTCTGGATACATCCACCACCTCCACCGTAGGCTGCTTCTCCAGCTCCTACCACTCGGACCCAGAGCTACTCTGGACCCAGAGCTACTCTGAACGTAGGGGACAAAAGAGGTGTTCGAGCCAATCGCAGGCTCCTGGGGAGTGGCCCACTCCTCCCTGCAGTGGGGCAAGCACCAGAGACGGGGCACCTGGGTCTGTCACAGCTCCACAGGCAGGGCACCTTCCATAAAACTGGTCATCCCTCTCAATAGACCCTCAAGTATGTACATCAACACTTGTCAGGAAACACTATCCTGCCCACACAGTCCACTTTCAAGATTCCCTGGACACTCTGAGGACCGCTTTATGACGGGAGGCCCTGTCCCGAGCAGCCTCCGGCCAGGATCCAGCAGACGCACTTCATTCCTCAGTCACTTTCCCAGGACATCATCTCTGCCATGTATGTGAACTCAGGCATCATTCCTACAGCAAAATCTCAACCCCGTCATCTGTCTCTTCCTGGTCATCATCACGTACTTTTCCCATAAAATGGTGTTCCCACTTTCCCTAACAGTGTCTCTTCCACTGAGACCTTTTTAAACCTAACATTCATCCCAAAGCAAAGGACAGCAGGGGGACAAGAACAGCTAGAAGATGAAGCAGGGCCTCTCACAAGCAGTGGCCACCTGGCCACTCTCCCTCCGCCCAAGCCCTAGATGCTGCCTTCTCCTGGCCCCAGATCCAGGCGCAGGGCGCTCACCGCCAAGCCTTCTGCCCACCATGCACTGGCGTTCCTCTAGCCTCTCTGACACCACCCACTCCACGTGTGGTCTCCGCCTCCCCATCCCCATCAGCAGGGCCCTCGTCCCCAGAACGCACACTCAGACCGCACTCTGCTTTCCTGGCTTCAGCTGCTACCAGCTCCTGCTTGGGCTCCAGGCGGTCCTCATGTTACCACCCATCCTGCCCACCTTTGTCCAGGGTCTTCTGACCCTGCTACTGCCCCTGCTCTGCGCACCAGAACGCTGCCTCCAGCACACCTCCCAGAGCTCACAGTGCCCTGGCCCCTGCAGGCAGCTCCGGCCCCACATCCTCCTTCCTCTCCCTGCATCCACCACACAGTCCTGCACACAGTGAGCAACCAATTAACATCTGACTACATCAGTGGAACGTGGGGAAAGCTGTCTGTCCAGTCTCAGAGGCCCCTCCCTAAGACATGTACTCACCCCAGTTCCCAACTATCTTCCCAATACACAGCAGGCCACATTCAGAAAAACCATAAGTCAGCTACACAACTGTGATACACAGTGGCTTTACACAGTGCCAAATGGGTGAATGGTTACGACGACAGAAAAAACAAAGACTGTACTCTTCACAACTGCCAAGGTCATGAAAAACAAGGAAAGCCTGAAAACCTGTTCCAGACAGGAGACCCAAGGAGACATGCAACTAAATGCCACGTGGGATCCTGGAGAAGGAGAAGGAGAAGGACATTAGTGGGAAGTGAGTGAAATCTAAATGCATCAGGGGTTGAATTAACAGCATAAAGTATCAATGCTAATTTCTTAGCTTTGTCAACCTTAACGTTGCTATGTAAGATATTAAAGATATTAATAATAGAAGACCTGAATAAAGAATATAATGGAACTCTCTATTATTTTTGCAATTTTTCTGTATATCTAAAATTATTCCAAAAAAGAAAGTTTACTTAAAATAAAACCTTGAGACTTCCCAACAGTCCAGTGGTTAAGAACACGCTTTCACTGCAAGGGGGCACACATTGGATCCCTGGTCAGGAAACTAAAATACTGCATGTCAAGTGACGCAGCCAAAAAAATAATAAGACATTTAATTTTTTTAATGAAATTAAAATTTTTAAATAAAATTTTAAAATAAAACAGTACTTTATACAGAACGTGCATTTCCACCATACCCTGTCAATCCCAAACTACACTAGCTGACCAATGGTACTGCGTCTTCCAGGAATCAAGACAGCTCCGATGAACTGAGGCCAAGTACCAGAGCCTACCGCACACTGACCTGACCCAACCTCACCTGTAAGGACAGCATCGAAGGACACCAAGCCTAGTGTGGTCAGCAGAGTGACTCCCCCAAAGAGGTCCACATCCTGATCCCTGGTACCTCTAGACATCTCAGGCTAGTAATCAGCAGACAGGGGACTGACTACTATGGATGATTCTGGTGAGCCCAACATAATCACAGGGGTCTTTAAAAGTCGAAGACGAAGGCAGAAGAGAGTCAAAGGAGGACGTGACTTTAGAATAACGTCAGAGAGACGCAAGGTTGCCAGCTTTAAAGATGGAGGAAGGGCCCATGTGAAGAGCCTCCAAAGCATGAAGAGGCAAGGAAATGAAGCCTCCCTGGAACTGGCAGAAGGAACCAGCCCTGGTCATTTGTTACGCAGTCACAGAAAGTAAGCAGTGACAGCACTGAAATGGAAACTCACAAGCACTTCTCCAAATCCTTAGACCAGGTTTCCCCCACCCTACACAGCCGCCTGAGTCAAGCCCCACCCCTCCACCTCCCTTCCGGGTCCCACCTCCCTCCAGCCAACAGACTTGGAGGCTTAGAAGAAAAACATCAAGGAAAAGGAGATGCTATGGGTTAAATTATAAGAGATTTTCTCCCCAACTTTCTAAAATTTCACTGTGCCATTAAATAACTTTTTTTTTAAAGATTAGTTATTGCTTAAACATACTCTTTAAAAACTCAGTCATCTGATGAGAACCCAGATTCAGCAGAATAAGATCTAATCACTTTACCAAAGAAAAACAAAGTTCACAGGTACCTCATTAAGGTCATAGCTGCTGAAATCACTCAGGATATGAGTGAAAGCACATGTTACTTTTCTAAGTTTCATACTAAATGATAAGACACTTCAAAGATCACCTTTCCCAAGTATTAGGGGAAAATTTTCCCCATAAGAAAACATTCTGAGTTTAAGCATATTTCATATATTAACCTCTAAACTCAAAAACTTCAAATTCTAGATGGACTCTTCTTAAGATAATGGAAATATCTATGTAGGTAAGCTAAAGTTAAATATATTAGGAGCCAATCATACAACTCTGGCAAAGAAAGAATTCACAAAGTCTAGAAATTCCTTGAAAACATAATCACCTTGAGGGCTACAGTTTCCAACCCCTAAGGCTGGCCGTTCTCTGTAAGCCTCCAAAAGGGTAAGATTTCTTATAAAATGTTCTGCACGTCCTTTAATTAGTCAGGCGTTTTAGTAATTTTTTTTTAGTTAATTCCTTCAAGAGTGGTGTCTTGGGGTTTTGTTGAGTTTTTATTCTTACTTCCTGTTTTACAGGATGTAAAACCGCATTTAGAAGCACACTAGCAAGGCTTAATTTCTTAAGAGTAATAAGGTTCTCCACTGCATTTCTCATGCTCTCTGTTTTAGATAAGTTTACACAGAATAGCCATAATATCTTCAAGTCTACATTTTCACCCTGAATTAAATGAAAGTTTTACTTTGCTGGATATGAATGAAGTAAAAAAGAAAAACACAAAAACACTGTAACTTTAGCCCAAACCTTATGAACCAAGCACCTTCCCACAATGCCCTCATTATTTAGAAACATTCATTATTCCAGCACATTCGCATTCTGGGTCTGAAGACAACCACTGGAAGGGGAAGAGGATGGGACACTCTCTACTGACGAGCTGAGAACAATCTACTTGCTGTATTTTAGATGAAAAATAATCTCTGATATCAGAAAGTTATTAGGCATTTACAAATTAAATTTCAATCCCAGCCCTTCTTAAAGGTCACCTTTTTAGTTGAACAAGTGGCTGGAGAAGAAAGGATTTTATGAATTTTAGTTAACCTTGACCAAAAAAACACTTATTTTTCAATCTAAGTGATCAAAAATGTTTTTAGTTGAGAAAAGGCCAACATTATGTCATGATGAGGTGCACACTGGTTTCTTTACAAGTGGAAAAAAAACACCTACAGATTTTCAGCATAATAAATAATTCACTGCACAGATGCCAAGGCAGGACTGGACATGTGGGTCTCGCCCAGCCAGCAAGCACTCTGTAACTCAGACTGCACCGCTCACCTCGATCCTGGCTGGGGTGGGCTTCCCAGAAGTCGTACCCTGCAACAAGATTTTCAGTCATTTCAGCCCTTGAAATATCTGAGCTATATTAATAAGCCAGACTTCTTGTATTTTTACACTGAAAACCCCCTTAACTGTTTACTCAAGGATCATAGTTGGAACTGATGGTTTTCTCAAGTTTTAGAATGATGTCTTTAGTTTCAAAAACAACCAATCCCCTTCACCTAAAATGTTAAAACCACACAAACCTAAACCTACTGTTATCTAAACCAAGAAGTCAAGTCTTTATCACCCAAATTATGTCCACAGTTAGGGTTTTCAATAACAAGGGTTTTCAATAACAACCTTTTCCCAAGTACATAACAGGTTCATTTTTTAAACTTTAGAAAACATAAACCACACACAACCCTATTTTCGTGAATTTCTCCCCAAAGAGATTTTTTCCCCCCTTCATTAAAATACCAAAACTGAGCAGGGGGATAAGGGATAAATGTAAAGGGGGCTGCCTCCATTCTGGAGAATTTATATTGCTTTGGCCTTTTTTATTACAACTGCTCAGGAAGTTAAAACTAAATCAAAAAATGCTAAACCTTTCAAGGGACTGCACTATGACACTAAACCACCGCTGACACGGCACATGAGCAGCAGCAGCAGCAGAGGACACCTGGCCAGCCTGGCTGCGGCCCCAGCACAGCAGTCCTACCAAAACTGCTTCACAGAGAACAGTCCTCTTCTTCCACAGAGAGAACCCGCCTTCAATTACGGACATTTTCCTTTGTCTCTTGCTTTGTGCCAACTGTAAAAGCCATGCCCCACATCTTCCTCTAAATTGTAAAGGTAAACTTGTAATGATAACAAATGGGAAAACAGCTAAAATGTACATAGCATAATTTCTAGTCAGTCAAATAGATGTTCATAATCCTAAATTTGTCCTTTCAAAATTACTCAAATACTTCCATACAGAGTCTTTGAACAATTCAACAAATACTTTTTGAGCCAATTCTATGACTATGGTCATTTCTAGCCTGTAACTCGGATGACAAAGAGACCATGCCTATCTTTATTAAGCTTACAGCTCTGCTATCATGGGGCACATACAAACCAATTACATCTGATCAACTGTGTCAAGTTCTGCATGGCTTACAAGGTGTGGTTATAAGAAGACTCTATGAGGAAGCATATTTAACTAAGACCCAAAGGCTGAGCAGGGGTTATCTTAGAGGCTTTGGGGTGGGGGCAAGTAGGGAAGACTTGCAAGGGAGACAATAATGGATACTCAGCAAGACCCTGGTCCAGGCAGAGGGTCACCTAGGAAATGAAAGGCCAATGGAGCCAAAGCATCAGGAGTTGAAAAGACCTAAGTGAAGTGGGGGGGGGGGGGGGGGGGC